>JAMQGT020005653.1:0-70000 GCA_024447675.2 Pterophyllum scalare
GATGTGATGCACACAGTGCAACACCGAGTGTATAAGTTGTTGTGTGGTTGAAGCCAGTGAACGTGGGTGTGGAGTTGAAGCCAAGAGCGTTTGAATGGTTCCACTCAAACGGCCAAATTTCAGGATCTGAAGGGTCACCTTTAACTGTTTGTCAGCATCTATTGTGACTCTTGTGGCCAGACACTCAGGTCAGGTGGGTGGCGTAAAAGTCACAAATCATAAGTGAAAAAGATTCCATGTGATTTGTGCCCAAGATATTTTCTCTGTGTGGTTTCAGTGGGAGCAATGAGGGACAAACTCCAGCCTTTATTTTCAGTTTAATCTGAACTGTGTGGCTTCAACAGTCACACAGACCAGGTGGATATCTTCTATATTTAAAGCCTGATTAGTATAAGAATCCTTCTCTTTGTCATTTTTCTTGCACTGCAGCTCAACTTGGAAACACAAAGAGGGAATTTTATACTGAAAAGGCTGCACGATTGGAGCGTCCCTGCATTGCGACGCATCTGCACGTGCCCAAAAACTCCAGATAGGATTTTCACAACTCAAAGATTTAATGTGACTTTTTCCTCAATTTGAAAGGTCAAAAATGTTCAGATATGAGCCCCTCTGAATTTATTGCACCTGTTTTATTGACATTCACACGGCTGTTGTCCTAATTACAGATTTAGGAGAAACCCTGAAAGCTGTTTGGTTACTTGTCAAATAACCAAAATGCATAATAAAAATTTAAATGTCCATGTTTTCTCCTGCAGAAAGGTTATTACATTTTCTTTGTTGAGATCTTCAGAATCTTGCCTTCGCTGTCCAGAAGTGTGCAGATACTTGGACACTGAAGTGCCTCAGAACTGCTGATTTTGTCCCACATTGTTTCCAGGAGCACTTTGCTATTGTTTTAAGATACACTTTGATCATTTTGTACAAACATGGTGCACAAATTTGGTTGCAGTAACTGGCAGGCTCAACTGACACACAAAACCTGCAGCCAGGTTGTGCTAACGCATCGCAGGAATATCAGTTAGCGTAAAAGTGTCTGCTCACATGATGAAGCTGCCGTGCAGTTTCTGCTGTTTTCACTGTACTTACTGGCAGTTAGAGTTGTGTTTAAATGACCTTTATTTGCATAATTCCACAGTTTCTGGATTTTCTACCAAAAATGAAGGGATGAGGATGTAATTCTAAGAATATTTAGTGAGATAGTCAGTTATTTTAGATAGGAATAGTGTTGTTACAGTTTTTAAAGCTCCAGAGGGATCCGATAAATCCAGAATTTAGGAAATGCAGTGCAAAAGATGAATGAAAAGAGACTGCAATTATTTTCAAATTACTGACACATTATATTTAATTGAAAACAACCTGAAGACATCATACCAAATGTTGAAACTAAGAAACTTTAGTGTTTTTAGAGAAGAGATAGGGTCAGCAAAAGGATGTTGTGTAGAGTGTGCCACGGATAATAATATTATTTGGTAATAGGTCAATAGCATAATGAGTACAAACGGGAGCATCTGAGAGAGGCAAACAGGGAAGGGTTCAGCACTCTGTGAGCGACTATGTGTGACTACGGTTCAATAATTTAAGAGTAGAATTTGTGGAGTTCAGTCCATGAAGCCATTAAAACATTCAGAGAAATTCAGAAAATCCAGAAAAATCTCTCTACACAAACACAAGGCTTCTCAGACAGCACTGTTTACATTCATTTGAAAACCATCCATCCATTTTCTTAACCACACCTGTCTGTCGCCGGGCTCTCCTGAAAACAGTGAACACAGTTTGTCTCTGCATCCAAAACTTCAAGTTAAAACCTCACCATGGGAAGACAAAAAACAAAAAGGAAACACACACACACACATTATATATATATATACACACATATATATATATATATATATATATATATATATATATATATATATATATATATAGTGTGTGTGTGTGTGTACACCAAATCCAGAAACACTGCTGCCTTCTCCGGCACGAAGCTCAAAGTAGAAACCAATCAAAATCCTAAATTCTATTTGAAAATTATGAATCGGCATCCTATGAGTTAAAAAGCAGAGGGACCACCAGTCCAGTGTTTTTAATCAGTGCATAGTTCAAAAGTGTCTGTGATGATATAATATACAAGTAATGCACATAGGTGGGTACCCTCTTCAGCACGGTGCTGCAGTGGTTAACAGTGTCACCTCACAGCAAGTAGGTTCCTGGTTCAGACCCCAGCTGGGACCCTTCTGTGTAGGGTTTGTATATTCTCCCTGCGTGGGTTTCCTCTTCTCACTCCAGCTTCCCCCACAGTCCAAAGACATGTGAAGTGATAAAGTGCTTTAAGCATCTAGAAGACAGCAGTGTTTGAATGCATGCTTAAAATGTGGCTTATAGTCTAAAGCACTTTGAGTCGCATCAGCACAACAACACCCGACTGGCTAATAGTTTCAGCTGTTGACTGGGTCTTTGCGTATTAGGGGCGGAGACATCCACTATCTTTACGTTTCAAAATCTGCCCAAGGTTTCCAGTCAGCGTGCTGCATCGCCTCCTTTTTAACATCTGTCACGATATAAGGAAGGTTTTACTTATTCTATTAAACTGATGAAACAATTAAATTCAATTTTATTTATATAGCGCCAAATCACAACAAACAGATGCCTCAAGGTGCTTTATATTGTAAGGTTCATTTGTTGTAACCCTACAATCATTACAGAGAAAACCCAACAATCTCTGACACCCCCTATGAGCAAGCACTTGGTGACAGTGGGAAGGAGTAACTCCCTTTAACAGGAAGAAACCTCCAGCAGAACCAGGCTCAGGGAGGGGCAATCATCTGACACATATGACAAAGACTGTTAAGATAAAAAGCAAGAGAAACTATTTGCATTCTGTTTATTTATATTTTACACAGTGACACTAAGATGACAGAGCAAGTCAATTAAGCTACCTATTTCATAAAAACCTAATAACCACCATCAGTGAAGACCTGACAGGTCAAAACATATTACGTGTTTTGTTAATGCTGTTTTAAGAGCCTTACACCCACACGTGTTGTTTGTGTGGTCCTTACAGCATTGTTTTTGTTGCACAGATCGTTAACTTCAACAAAACCGTGTTTGTTGATATGTTTTTGTCTGTATCACAAGAACATCCAAACTACTGACAAATTTAAAAAATCCTAAAAATGAGTTGTCTTATTAAAAAATAGCCTCCTCTGTGCCTATCAGGCCTTTTCATTTAGCAGAAACGACCTCCATCTAGCTCATGCTCCAGTTGAACGCGTTCCCGAGGGAGGTGTTCAGGTTTGAAAAGTTGTCACCCAGCACAAAATGTAATCGACATTTTTGATAAATCACCTGCACACTGTTAACACTCATGGGGTATTAATAATTATTACTCCTGATCTTGTGATGGAGTTAGTGACCTGGGGCCAGGAGCCCCTACAGAGCATGGGTGGATGAGGGGTGGTGGTGGGGTGTTCGCCACACCAACTGTGCTGGTTCCCACCCAACACAGCCAGGAAAAGTAATTTGGCACTGTTGGTGCTGTGCTTCTGCTGCGACCCCTCACTGAGCGCGTGCCCTGCCTCCACTGGCTCCACGCTGTCACACACACATACACACACACAGGCACACACACACACACACACACACACACACACACACACACACACACACAGACACACACTCTGACATGCTGCATGCTGAGTAGACAAATTCAAACATGCTATCACAGGAGAAAATATGCCCAAACAGCAAATCTAACCTTGTCCCAGGCTTTGAAAATACAGTAATAAACTAACTGGCAAACAAACAAACAAATAAATGAGAGGGCTGCGATGATGTGCTGATGTCTAAACAGGGACGAGGAGGGGTGGTGTGCGAGTAGCAGAAAATAACCTGCTTTTTACCTGAAAGTGGAAAATACACCCTTTAAAATGTGCCAGAAAGGCAAAATTACCTCAGAATCACTCTTATCAAAGTCATTTGCAGTGTCACAAATAAGCCAGCGACTGCTGTTCCAGTTCCATTTTTATGCATAGATATTGTGCTTTATTTCTTACATTTATACCCAGCAGCAGTTTCCACTCATAATTTGATGCCAGGGATTTTCTTATGAGCAGAATTTCCTTCACGTTATTTTATTTCCTGTTGACATTGGTCACGAGGCGATTTACTGAGTCAACCTTTTAACGAGGGGTCGAGTTCCTGCTGAATCCCTCAAACCACCACTATCACTTCCCTTCATGCCTCACTTCCTCACCTCTGTGTGTCTGTGTGGGTGCGTGTGATTCAGCATTTTTGCCTCCTTTCTCAAACTTCATTTTGTGTGTGTCACAGGTCACTCCGGCCTTTTTAGCTTTGATAGTAGCGGCTGGTTTGGACCGCGGTTTGCGGGCAGTCTCATAAATACACACATGCTGTATCATACACACACACACACACACACACACACAGCTGTAAAGCTGTGCTGTTGACCAGATGAGTCTGTGCAGTAATGCAGTGGAAAGGACTGTCCTCAGTGGCAACGGGAGGGTCAATCGGCAATCAATTATTCCACTCAGCCTGGCCTGCAGCCACACCACAGATTCACTTCCTACACCGAGAGCACGCGCACGCACGCAGACACACACAGACACACACACACACACACACAATCAGAGACACTGTACTTACATTCCTTTGGTCTTCAGTTCATATATAACCCATAAAGCCCATGTATTTTTGCATTACATTTTTGCATTATGTGTAACAACTGAAGAATATGCTGTAGTGACTGACGAATACTTTTCTGGTTACGTTATATTAATTTGGCTAATGGTTAATAATGATTTTTCCTAATTTACAGTAAAACCCTCTCAGAGTCATTTCCTACAGCACATTCTCAGTTCTGGGTGATCAGTATAGTGCAGATCCTGGTTTGGAACCTGCTGGTTGCCCCATGTTGGTTTCCTTTATCTATTAACTGGCATCTGCACACATAAATTAGGCAGACTTAATTTCCTTTACATATCATTTCTGCAAACCCTGTGTTAGACTCAAATAATACAGTTACAAAAGAAAAATGTGCACAGTAACGACTGCTGTTTGTGAACACAGTTAAAAGGTCTCAGTACCTCATTTAGAGCATGCACAACATGAAGACATTAAACAGAGGCGTTTAAATTTAGCATGGAAACTGAAGCTTTGGTGGTTGCTTGAAATAGAAAAAAATTACTGTTCAGAAAAGAAGACCAGCTCTAAGGATACACACACTGAATGCGTTTGCGTGATTGTGTCTGTACAAAATGTGCCTGTAGCAGATTGTGCTGCTCATCTACACAACATGGGAAACTAACAGGAAACCAAAGAAAATCGGTGCAAACAATCAAATGATCAAAATTCAGTTAAATGGCTGAAATTCTCATGTTCAGATTCCTTTGTGAGATCCAGTTTGACTTTTAGCCCATCAGTGATAAAGTGTTTAAAAGTTCGAACTTTCGATCGGTCTCTCTCTCTCTCTCTCTCTCTCTCTGTTTTGTTTTTTTGATGTGTTTTTTGCATCGCTTTGTTTTAGGAGTTAAGTTTAGGTGAGAGTAAGAGTTTTCCACTTAATGTCAGTAAATGGCCTCACAAAGAATGTGTGCAACACCGTTAAAGGCTTGAAAGATGATAGTTTATATCCATCTCTCTCTCAGTATGGAGATGTGGGCTGTCTTCTGTGGTTGTCGTTGAGTTAGAAAGACTGACCTCAGCTAATCATTTGGCTTTCTGCTCGATCATGTTTGATCAGCATGACTCTGTGAGTACGTTTTGCTCTTTCAGTTCTGACTTTTGAACTCTCACTTTGTCCTGACATGTTTTAAAAGCTCTGCATGTGCTTCCACGGCACACAGACTGATGCTGAATCTCCATGGTAAAACCTTCTCTTCTTTTTATTGGCATCATCTGACAGATGAAACTTAAACTGAGGGAGAGGAAGAAGCTGTAAATCGCATCCTCCTCCTTATTCCTTGAAATGAGGTGAGATTTTGAGGTGTTTGAAAAAGAGGGTTTTTAAAGACTCAGCTCTCGAGCTCTGACCATGTGTTCAGGGTAGGAAGTTTCAGTTCCTATCATTCGCTTGTAGGCCAGCTCCTCATTTCTGGAAATGGAATTGAAAGGAACCAAACATCCAATATTGCACAGCAGAAACTGATCTCTCATCCCAACAGCTATTACACTGGGTTTTTCCTCTTACCTATAATAGTAACATTAATAGTAATTACTTTTATTTTTAGAACACTTCTCAAAATGCACGTCAAAGTTTTTGACAAGGGCAGTAAAATGACACCAGCCAAAAACTCTTGAGGTTAAAAGAAGCACAGAAATTGAAATTAGGCTCTTAAAAACCCAGAAAGCAAAATTACATAAATTCTAAAAGAAAATAAAACAGTTCAAAAGAAATTAAAACTCAAGTAAAATCAGAAAAAGTCCTCCAAAAGATGTGACTTAGTGGTGATCACTGACTCAGCTGCCCTGATATCCTCAGGCAGAGGCTGAGTCAGGCTAAAACATGATGGGTGATGGGGCTATTTTTTAGTACTGGTTAAAAGCTTGACAGCTGAGTTGTATATAGTCAGGAATCCCCTAATAGATAGAACAGGCTGTTAGTAGAATAATTCAGTCCTAATGAGATAAACACATGAAAAATTGGATCTGTGTCTTTAAATCTTGAAACTACATCATCTTTTGTGAAATATTTCTAAGATGATTAAACACATTTATATAAGCTTTATGGTGTGTGCTCAAATTTTAGGTTGTCCAAAGCAGACCTCGAGGTTCTTTGCAACAGATTGAATGTTTTCCAGCAGGGAACCAGCTGATGGGATAAAAACAAAAACAAGGATTTCTATTTTGTGTGACATTACTTAAAGAAAATTATTCAACTCCAAGTTTTGAACTGAAATCATTAAAAGTACTTTTTGTAATTGCCCTGCAAAATAAAACTAGAACTTTAGCACATTTTCACTTGAGTCTTTGCTTCTTTAAACGTCTCATTGTGAATAGGAAAGTGTTCAGAATCACCTGACTGGTTCGACAAAGGTTACATTGACTCACTGAACCATTTTGTGATACAAAATGATATCATATGAAAGTATGGCCCAGTCCTCTTCAGCACAATACATGGAAATATTGGACATAAAATCATAGTGACTGTGTCTTCACTCAGTACTGGCAGCTGTGGCGCACCATACTTAACAGATCAGGAGCAACTTGGGGTTCAGTATCTTGTCCAAGGATACTTTGGCATGCAGACTGGAGCAGCCAGGGATCAAACCACCAACCTTCCAATTAGTAGATGACCGT
Source organism: Pterophyllum scalare (assembly GCA_024447675.2). NCBI lineage: Eukaryota > Metazoa > Chordata > Actinopteri > Cichliformes > Cichlidae > Pterophyllum > Pterophyllum scalare. The sequence continues at coordinate 7,315 of JAMQGT020005653.1, forward strand.
CTCCAACAGTATGTGGACTGAGAATGTGCCATCAGCAGCATCTACACTATACTGCCAAAAAAGTATTCACCCACCCATCCAAATCATTGAGATTAGGTGTTCCAGTCACTTCCATGGGCACAGGTGTACAAACCTAGCGCCTAGGCATGCAGACTGCTTCTACAAACATTAGTGAAAGAATGGGTCGCTTCTCAGGAGCTCAGTGAATTCCAGTGTGGTACCGTGATAGGATGCAACCGGTGCAACAACTCCAGTCATGAAATTTCCTCACTACTAAATATTCCACACTCAACTGTTAGCGGAAGTGATCGGGAACAACAGCAACTCAACCATGAAGTGGTAGGTCATGTATGACAGAGTGGGGTCAGCGGATGCCAACTTTCTGCAGAGTCAATTGCTACAGACCTCCAAACTTCATGTGGCCTTCAGATTAGCTCAAAAGCAGTGCGTAGAGGCCACCGTTTGTTGTGACCTGGCGCTATACAAATAAAATTGAATTGAAATTGAACTGAATTTATGGAATGGGTTTCCATGACTGAGCAGCTCCATCCAAGCCTTACATCACCAAGAGCAAGGCAAAGCGTTGGATGCACTGGTGTAAAGTTCGCTGCCACTGGACTCTAGAGCAGTGGAGACGTGTTGTTTGAAGTGATGAGTTAAAAAATGAGACAGAAAAAGACTGAAAGGGGACGGAAATGCAACAAAAAGTGCCACCCAGATTCTAACTGATGATGTTCTTGGCATGTTTTTAGGAGTGAAATGTGCTTCTCCAGGCTGCACAGAGCTTTATTGGGACATTTGGACAGAAGGCTTTATTTTTCTTATTTTATTTATTTTTATATTTTCGATTATGAACCTGTCTCCTCCCAGGCTTGTGGGGGTGTGTTGGTTTGGACACAGTTTTACATCACCACAGAGCTTTGTTGTTTAGTTTTTAGTTTTTACAAAAAAACAAACAAAAAAAGTGCTCTCTCAGCCCCTCAGTCTGTTGCTGTCCTGAATTCAGGACTGCGCGATGTCACACCACACGCATCGTCTCATCCCATGTGGCACGAGAGCTCTTACACCCCTCTGAATGTGACTTGTCTTCACTCCTGAGGGTGGATCTCATGTTTGCTCTCTGCTAAAAAGACTCTCATAGGTGACAAGGCAGTGTCAGGACCACGCCATCCATTGTTATGCACCCTGTCACCCTCTCCACCCGCAAAATGCCACGCAGGCACTCATGTTGGGGAACACGGTGCAGCTGCACAGTCAAAGTGACTCGGCGTCACCGAGCTGGACACACGCACCGAGGATCTGGACCCAGAGGCAGACATACACTGTCCCAACTGATGCATGTCCAAAATGTGGCTCCTCCTCAGATAGACTACATCAGTGTGCGTCAGTGTGATCTTTGTTAACTGGGCTTTTGTCATGTTTGTCATGAAAGAGGACACAGTTAACTCAACTCGCGGACAAGACTTTGTCCGTGACACTGGTGCCAAAGATCAAACATTACAGTCTATTTGTTGCTTGGAGAGGTTGCAGCTCCAGCAACACACGTCTATGAAGGCTACAGGCCGAAACCCATTGTTCAAGCAATAAAGTCGCTCTTCACACTTCAGCCTTTAGATGTTTGCTCTTCTCTAGTGCACCTTGGAAATGAGTGAAGTTGTGCAAGAAAACCTTCAAAGGCCTGTTTGAGGATTAAGACCTGGTTTTAGGGCCAGCGTTAGTTAGGCTTAGGTTAGGGCAATAGTTTGGCATTGTTTATGGTTAAATGTAGGGGTCAAAGCTTGGGACCTCATTACTATCAGTGAGTGTCCTCACAGCGATAACCAAGTAAAGAATACCTGTGTGAGTGTGTGTGCATGCCTCTTTCTCTTTCTTGACATAAAATAAGATTAAAAATGAGATTATTTTAATGTTCTTACTCTTCATTTCTATCACTTATCTGTTGGGTTCTATAGAAATCATAGTTTTCCAGACCATATTTCACTTCCAGGACCCCTTCTGTTTCCAGTGCACACCAGGCTGTAATACCTAATACCTCCCAATATTTGAATATTTGATCATAATGTGATGGTATAAAGTTGATGTAATAAGCTATCCATTTAAATCTTTTTCCTCATCTGTTGTGTGTTTTTAACCACTTGTACCAACTGTGTGTATTCAGAGTGTGAGCTGTTACTGACTTGTCCTTTTTTTATTAAATTATTTATATTTAGTTTTATCTCCAATTACTGTTTGAATCGGGAGATTTGTATATTTTCTACTTTGCCACATAATCTGGATAACACCAGCAGTATATGGCGATTATTGATGTGTGTATATATATATATATATATATATATATATGTGTATATATATATATATATATATATATATATATATGTGTGTGTGTGTGTGTGTGTGTACATCTATATCTATATCTATGTCTGTGTATATATATATATATATATATATATATATATATATATATATATATATATATATATATATATATATGCTGTGATTATTGCTTCTGACCAGGATGGTGGCATCTTGTTATTTTTGACAGTCCTATTAAAGGAGCTGTGAAGTATTCATATTAAATCTTCTTTAAATATTTTATGCCATCCTGCTGGGTACCTGCACTACCAGGACATTTGTTTGTTTTTTAAAATAATTTTACAGCTTTGCTTCTTTCTTCTGCTGTTTGTGTTTCATTCTGGGAAGCTCCAGCTGACGGTCAGTCCAGTTACTTAAAGAAAACTTTTGTTGTATCATCTTCTGGTGGTTGTGTATAGAGGTTGTTGTAGTAATTGAGAAATATCTTTAAAATGTTTTCTGGATTATGGGTTATTTTATTCGAGTGGGTCTTAATTTGTGTATTGTGTTTCTTGCCCATTTTTTCTTTGTTTGTCTTACTAGATGTTTTGCTGATTTTGGCCCCATTTCATTCACTCTGCTTTAAATATAGATTTTTCCTTTCCACTTCCTTTAGTGAGGTATCATCTACTTTTGTTTTATTTCTGTAATTTGACTGTATTCTGTCCGTCTATTGGTTTTCTGAAATATTATCTCTCGTTCCCGTAGTTTTTCTGAATTGGTTTCATGTGCCTCTAAGTTTCCTTATTTGAGCACTGCCGTTTTTGCTATTAATTTTCCACAAACAACCACTTTTGGTGCATCTCACACACACTAGGGTCAGGTCCGCCTCCCCACTGTTATTTTCATCTCTATATTGTTTAATTTATTTTTTCACTTCCTCTACTATCTCTCTGTTATTCAATATTCCCACATTAAGTCTCCAGATTGTTTTTCCTGTTCTAGGTTTCAGTTGAAGTTGTAGGAATAGTGGATCATGACCTGATGCATCTGCTCCTTTCCAGCAGAGCATTTATATTTACCAGGGTAACTAGTTCATTTTCTAGCTTTCCTTTTAACAGTACATATCTTCTTTCCTTATCTGTTTGCTTCCCTTTCTCTTTCACTTGCTTGTAGGGACCTGGATATTTTTCTTTTCCTGCCCCCCTGCCATAGTGCGTGGGGTTCAAAGTTATTGTCTTTATCAAGTTCACCTCTTCAATCCCTTTAGTTTTCCCCGCACTCATTCTACAGTGTTTTGTTTCAGGTAACGCCCTTCACTCGTTGGTATCCCGGGGGTGCTCCTGTTTCTCCTGATGCTAAAGCCTCCTGCTCTCCTCAAGCTGCTAATATGATTCCTCTCACCCAAAGGTCACCGGCCCCTTCTCCTTCGTAGCTCTTCACCCCATCTTTCCAGTGTATTCGTGCTTTGGTGTAAGGTGTGTGAAAGCGCATGCCGTTCTCCTTCAGCGCTCTTTGTTTGTGGGCTACTTCTGTGGGATAATCATGGTCAAGTATGATTCTCTGGTCTCTCACTTGATTTTCCTTCTGCCAGCTTTTCCATAGTCATTTCATTTGTTTCATACTTTTGTTTCAAATTTGGTAAGGCCTTGGAAGCAGGACAGGATATTTTATATTATTATTACAGTCATGGTTGAAAATTTAAAAACCAATCATTTAACTGAGTGCAGCAAAACCAAAGATTTTGGCTTTTTTATTCCTTTTGTCCTTCCTTGCCAAAACCTGGTTGTCCACAATGTATTTCAGTCCCTGACAGATATGTCAGAGATCATCAGTGTTAATGTATAAACTGCAGCACTAATTATGTCTCACACTGATTCAGTTTAGGTCCACTTAAAGGGTCATTTCACCCCTTCTTTCTGCCAGTATCACTAGTAATATCTCAACATCCAGAATGTTTTAATATTCTCTTTCTGCCTATCTCAGTGTCTGACTAAATATTTCATCCTCGCACTGGTCTTAAATCACAGCAGAGGAGCGGATTGCATAGATCTGCTGGAAAAAACAAAAGAAAACAGTGACTCAAGCCCTGGGGCTTGTAGTATTTAAGCGTAAAGGACCAGACCGGACTGTCAGGGTCAGGATAACGCACACATTTGCCATTTAAACAGTTTAAGCCAATGATCGGTAACGACAGCTTCAGTACACTGCAGTTCTACATGCGGTGGTGAAAGTTTGAGTTGTGTCGCTGAAAGTTTTTCTCTGTTAAATTTAGAATACGATTTAGAACACGGAGCAGGAGAAAAAGAAAAAAAATGTAATCACACCGTGTGACAGAGTGCCAGAAAGCGATGGTACAACAGCAGCTTCTTTCTTCTGCAATGTAACTTAAAATGGGGTACACTCAAAGCTCCTGCCTTATGAAAGCATGTCCTCATTTAGCCTGTTTAATACGGAGCAGAGGAACCGTTCTGTGGGATGAGATGCACCAGGAGAAAAAAAAAGGAATGTAGAAGTGATTGCGGTGAAGGAGTGCAGACTCAGCGCTGCTGGCGGCGTGTTGACGATACGGAGACAGGGTGCTCAAACTGTCACAGCAGCCCTTGCTCGGTGACAGAGCAGTGTGAGGCAAAGGAGGTGGAAACAGAGAAAGTAAAGGGAGTTATGGAAAGAGAGAAGCTACTTGTCTGACATGGTGCCTTTTCATTTAGACGTAGTTTTTTGTGGTGAGAGATGTTGGCAGTTTGGGGCCAGCTGTTGTATGCGTTTTGTCTTGTGGTTGTTTCTCTAACTGGTAACGTTCTCTTCCGTCTCTGCTGTTGTTGTGGTCGTTGCTGCTGTTGTTATTGTTCTGTTTTTCAGTTTGCTGTTTTGTTCTGGCGCTCACATTGATTCAGTTTTTGTCCATTCTTTGTCAGTCTGTGCTCAAAGTAACTGTGATAAATATTTAACTGTCTCTCTCTCTCCATATTCTGCTTCAAATTGAAGCCCAGTGCCAAACACTTCGATTCAATCTGTATCACAAATTTACTATTTTAAACTACTTTTGAATCAATCCATCATCTAATGTGTTGGCACTAGCCCCCAAACTCTCAATTGTATATTAAGACAATAATTTTATACAGGTTTTGACAATATTTAGAAGGAAATGCATACATAGAGAACCTGATTTATTTAGTCTTTGGTCTGCTGGCACCTGGTTATTAACATGCATCTCAGGTGATCTGATCACAAGTACTGGCATAAGGCTGCCTCTTGTATGACCACTGTGTCTTTCACGGCAGTTCAAGAAATACTACATCCCTTCTGTTGATTCTTGTTCCCTAACATTTCAATTCAATTCAGTTTTATTATGTAGTGCCAAATCACACCAAACAGTCACCTCAAGGCACTTTATATTGTAAGGTAAAGACCCTACAATAATTACAGAGACAACCCAACAGTCAAAAGCAATACGTTATTACTGTACCTGAGGCTCAGGTACAGTAATAACGTATTGCTTTTGACTGTTGGGTTGTCTCTGTAATTATTGTAGGGTCTTTACCTTACAATATAAAGTGCCTTGAGGTGACTGTTTGGTGTGATTTGGCACTACATAATAAAACTGAATTGAATTGAAATGTTAGGGAACAAGAATCAACAGAAGGGATGTAGTATTTCTTGAACTGCCGTGAAAGACACAGTGGTCATACAAGAGGCAGCCTTATGCCAGTACTTGTGATCAGATCACCTGAGATGCATGTTAATAACCAGGTGCCAGCAGACCAAAGACTAAATAAATCAGGTTCTCTATGTATGCATTTCCTTCTAAATATTGTCAAAACCTGTATAAAATTATTGTCTTAATATACAATTGAGAGTTTGGGGGCTAGTGCCAACACATTAGATGATGGATTGATTCAAAAGTAGTTTAAAATAGTAAATTTGTGATACAGATTGAATCGAAGTGTTTGGCACTGGGCTTCAATTTGAAGCAGAATATGGAGAGAGAGAGACAGTTAAATATTTATCACAGTTACTTTGAGCACAGACTGACAAAGAATGGACAAAAACTGAATCAATGTGAGCGCCAGAACAAAACAGCAAACTGAAAAACAGAACAATAACAACAGCAGCAACGACCACAACAACAGCAGAGACGGAAGAGAACGTTACCAGTTAGAGAAACAACCACAAGACAAAACGCATACAACAGCTGGCCCCAAACTGCCAACATCTCTCACCACAAAAAACTACGTCTAAATGAAAAGGCACCATGTCAGACAAGTAGCTTCTCTCTTTCCATAACTCCCTTTACTTTCTCTGTTTCCACCTCCTTTGCCTCACACTGCTCTGTCACCGAGCAAGGGCTGCTGTGACAGTTTGAGCACCCTGTCTCCGTATCGTCAACACGCCGCCAGCAGCGCTGAGTCTGCACTCCTTCACCGCAATCACTTCTACATTCCTTTTTTTTTCTCCTGGTGCATCTCATCCCACAGAACGGTTCCTCTGCTCCGTATTAAACAGGCTAAATGAGGACATGCTTTCATAAGGCAGGAGCTTTGAGTGTACCCCATTTTAAGTTACATTGCAGAAGAAAGAAGCTGCTGTTGTACCATCGCTTTCTGGCACTCTGTCACACGGTGTGATTACATTTTTTTTCTTTTTCTCCTGCTCCGTGTTCTAAATCGTATTCTAAATTTAACAGAGAAAAACTTTCAGCGACACAACTCAAACTTTCACCACCGCATGTAGAACTGCAGTGTACTGAAGCTGTCGTTACCGATCATTGGCTTAAACTGTTTAAATGGCAAATGTGTGCGTTATCCTGACCCTGACAGTCCGGTCTGGTCCTTTACGCTTAAATACTACAAGCCCCAGGGCTTGAGTCACTGTTTTCTTTTGTTTTTTCCAGGCAGATCTGATGCAATCCGCTCCTCTGCTGTGATTTAAGACCAGTGCGAGGATGAAATATTTAGTCAGACACTGAGATAGGCAGAAAGAGAATATTAAAACATTCTGGATGTTGAGATATTACTAGTGATACTGGCAGAAAGAAGGGGTGAAATGACCCTTTAAGTGGACCTAAACTGAATCAGTGTGAGACATAATTAGTGCTGCAGTTTATACATTAACACTGATGATCTCTGACATATCTGTCAGGGACTGAAATACATTGTGGACAACCAGGTTTTGGCAAGGAAGGACAAAAGGAATAAAAAAGCCAAAATCTTTGGTTTTGCTGCACTCAGTTAAATGATTGGTTTTTAAATTTTCAACCATGACTGTAATAATAATATAAAATATCCTGTCCTGCTTCCAAGGCCTTACCAAATTTGAAACAAAAGTATGAAACAAATGAAATGACTATGGAAAAGCTGGCAGAAGGAAAATCAAGTGAGAGACCAGAGAATCATACTTGACCATGATTATCCCACAGAAGTAGCCCACAAACAAAGAGCGCTGAAGGAGAACGGCATGCGCTTTCACACACCTTACACCAAAGCACGAATACACTGGAAAGATGGGGTGAAGAGCTACGAAGGAGAAGGGGCCGGTGACCTTTGGGTGAGAGGAATCATATTAGCAGCTTGAGGAGAGCAGGAGGCTTTAGTATCAGGAGAAACAGGAGCACCCCCGGGATACCAACGAGTGAAGGGCGTTACCTGAAACAAAACACTGTAGAATGAGTGCGGGGAAAACTAAAGGGATTGAAGAGGTGAACTTGATAAAGACAATAACTTTGAACCCCACGCACTATGGCAGGGGGGCAGGAAAAGAAAAATATCCAGGTCCCTACAAGCAAGTGAAAGAGAAAGGGAAGCAAACAGATAAGGAAGGAAGATATGTACTGTTAAAAGGAAAGCTAGAAAATGAACTAGTTACCCTGGTAAATATAAATGCTCTGCTGGAAAGGAGCAGATGCATCAGGTCATGATCCACTATTCCTACAACTTCAACTGAAACCTAGAACAGGAAAAACAATCTGGAGACTTAATGTGGGAATATTGAATAACAGAGAGATAGTAGAGGAAGTGAAAAAATAAATTAAACAATATAGAGATGAAAATAACAGTGGGGAGGCGGACCTGACCCTAGTGTGTGTGAGATGCACCAAAAGTGGTTGTTTGTGGAAAATTAATAGCAAAAACGGCAGTGCTCAAATAAGGAAACTTAGAGGCACATGAAACCAATTCAGAAAAACTACGGGAACGAGAGATAATATTTCAGAAAACCAATAGACGGACAGAATACAGTCAAATTACAGAAATAAAACAAAAGTAGATGATACCTCACTAAAGGAAGTGGAAAGGAAAAATCTATATTTAAAGCAGAGTGAATGAAATGGGGCCAAAATCAGCAAAACATCTAGTAAGACAAACAAAGAAAAAATGGGCAAGAAACACAATACACAAATTAAGACCCACTCGAATAAAATAACCCATAATCCAGAAAACATTTTAAAGATATTTCTCAATTACTACAACAACCTCTATACACAACCACCAGAAGATGATACAACAAAAGTTTTCTTTAAGTAACTGGACTGACCGTCAGCTGGAGCTTCCCAGAATGAAACACAAACAGCAGAAGAAAGAAGCAAAGCTGTAAAATTATTTTAAAAAACAAACAAATGTCCTGGTAGTGCAGGTACCCAGCAGGATGGCATAAAATATTTAAAGAAGATTTAATATGAATACTTCACAGCTCCTTTAATAGGACTGTCAAAAATAACAAGATGCCACCATCCTGGTCAGAAGCAATAATCACAGCATATATATATATATATATATATATATATATATATATATATATATATATATATATATATATATATACACACACACACACACACACACACACACATATATTTATATATATATATATATATATATACACACACACATCAATAATCGCCATATACTGCTGGTGTTATCCAGATTATGTGGCAAAGTAGAAAATATACAAATCTCCCGATTCAAACAGTAATTGGAGATAAAACTAAATATAAATAATTTAATAAAAAAAGGACAAGTCAGTAACAGCTCACACTCTGAATACACACAGTTGGTACAAGTGGTTAAAAACACACAACAGATGAGGAAAAAGATTTAAATGGATAGCTTATTACATCAACTTTATACCATCACATTATGATCAAATATTCAAATATTGGGAGGTATTAGGTATTACAGCCTGGTGTGCACTGGAAACAGAAGGGGTCCTGGAAGTGAAATATGGTCTGGAAAACTATGATTTCTATAGAACCCAACAGATAAGTGATAGAAATGAAAAAGTAAGAACATTAAAATAATCTCATTTTTAATCTTATTTTATGTCAAGAAAGAGAAAGAGGCATGCACACACACTCACACAGGTATTCTTACTTGGTTATCGCTGTGAGGACACTCACTGATAGTAATGAGGTCCCAAGCTTTGACCCCTACATTTAACCATAAACAATGCCAAACTATTGCCCTAACCTAAGCCTAACTAACGCTGGCCCTAAAACCAGGTCTTAATCCTCAAACAGGCCTTTGAAGGTTTCTTGCACAACTTCACTCATTTCCAAGGTGCACTGAGAAGAGCAAACATCTAAAGGCTGAAGTGTGAAGAGCGACTTTATTACTTGAACAATGGGTTTCGGCCTGTAGCCTTCATAGACGTGTGTTGCTGGAGCTGCAACCTCTCCAAGCAACAAATAACTGTAATGTTTGATCTTTGGCACCAGTGTAGCGGACAGGAAACCTTGTCCGCGAGTTGAGTTAACTGTGTCCTCTTTCATGACAAACATGACAAAACCCATTTAACAAAGATCACACTGACGCACACTGATGTAGTCTATCTGAGGAGGAGCCACATTTTGGACATGCATCAGTTGGGACAGTGTATGTCTGCCTCTGGGTCCAGATCCTCGGTGCGTGTGTCCAGCTCGGTGACGCCGCAGTCACTTTGACTGTGCAGCTGCACCGTGTTCCCCAACATGAGTGCCTGCGTGGCATTTTGCGGGTGGAGAGGGTGACAGGGTGCATGACAATGGATGGCATGGTCCTGACACTGCCTTGTCACCTATGAGAGTCTTTTTAGCAGAGAGCAAACATGAGATCCACCCTCAGGAGTGAAGACAAGTCACATTCAGAGGGGGTAAGAGCTCTCGTGCCACATGGGATGAGACGATGCATGTGGTGTGACATCACGCAGTCCTGATTAGGGACAGCAACAGACTGAGGGGCTGAGAGAGCACTTTTTTTGTTGTTTTTTTTGTAAAAACTAAAATCTAAACAACAAAGCTCTGTGGTGATGTAAAACTGTGTCCAAACCAACACACCCCCAAGCCTGGGAGGAGACAGGTTCATAATCGAAAATATAAAAATAAATAAAATAAGAAAAATAAAGCCTTCTGTCCAAATGTCCCAATAAAGCTCTGTGCAGCCTGGAGAAGCACATTTCACTCCTAAAAACATGCAAGAACATCATCAGTTAGAATCTGGGTGGCACTTTTTGTTGCATTTCCGTCCCCTTTCAGTCTTTTTCTGTCTCATTTTTTAACTCATCACTTCAAACAACACGTCTCCACTGCTCTAGAGTCCAGTGGCAGCGAACTTTACACCAGTGCATCCAACGCTTTGCCTTGCTCTTGGTGATGTAAGGCTTGGATGGAGCTGCTCAGTCATGGAAACCCATTCCATAAATTCAGTTCAATTTCAATTCAATTTTATTTGTATAGCGCCAAGATCACAACAAACGGTGGCCTCTACGCACTGCTTTTGAGCTAATCTGAAGGCCACATGAAGTTTGGAGGTCTGTAGCAATTGACTCTGCAGAAAGTTGGCATCCGCTGACCCCACTCTGTCATACATGACCTACCACTTCATGGTTGAGTTGCTGTTGTTCCCGATCACTTCCGCTAACAGTTGAGTGTGGAATATTTAGTAGTGAGGAAATTTCATGACTGGAGTTGTTGCACCGGTTGCATCCTATCACGGTACCACACTGGAATTCACTGAGCTCCTGAGAGCGACCCATTCTTTCACTAATGTTTGTAGAAGCAGTCTGCATGCCTAGGCGCTAGGTTTGTACACCTGTGCCCATGGAAGTGACTGGAACACCTAATCTCAATGATTTGGATGGGTGGGTGAATACTTTTTTGGCAGTATAGTGTAGATGCTGCTGATGGCACATTCTCAGTCCACATACTGTTGGAGATGGTCATCTACTAATTGGAAGGTTGGTGGTTTGATCCCTGGCTGCTCCAGTCTGCATGCCAAAGTATCCTTGGACAAGATACTGAACCCCAAGTTGCTCCTGATCTGTTAAGTATGGTGCGCCACAGCTGCCAGTACTGAGTGAAGACACAGTCACTATGATTTTATGTCCAATATTTCCATGTATTGTGCTGAAGAGGACTGGGCCATACTTTCATATGATATCATTTTGTATCACAAAATGGTTCAGTGAGTCAATGTAACCTTTGTCGAACCAGTCAGGTGATTCTGAACACTTTCCTATTCACAATGAGACGTTTAAAGAAGCAAAGACTCAAGTGAAAATGTGCTAAAGTTCTAGTTTTATTTTGCAGGGCAATTACAAAAAGTACTTTTAATGATTTCAGTTCAAAACCTGGAGTTGAATATTTTTCTTTAAGTAATGTCACACAAAATAGAAATCCTTGTTTTTGTTTTTATCCCATCAGCTGGTTCCCTGCTGGAAAACATTCAATCTGTTGCAAAGAACCTCGAGGTCTGCTTTGGACAACCTAAAATTTGAGCACACACCATAAAGCTTATATAAATGTGTTTAATCATCTTAGAAATATTTCACAAAAGATGATGTAGTTTCAAGATTTAAAGACACAGATCCAATTTTTCATGTCTTTATCTCATTAGGACTGAATTATTCTACTAACAGCCTGTTCTATCTATTAGGGGATTCCTGACTATATACAACTCAGCTGTCAAGCTTTTAACCAGTACTAAAAAATAGCCCCATCACCCATCATGTTTTAGCCTGACTCAGCCTCTGCCTGAGGATATCAGGGCAGCTGAGTCAGTGATCACCACTAAGTCACATCTTTTGGAGGACTTTTTCTGATTTTACTTGAGTTTTAATTTCTTTTGAACTGTTTTATTTTCTTTTAGAATTTATGTAATTTTGCTTTCTGGGTTTTTAAGAGCCTAATTTCAATTTCTGTCTTCTTTTAACCTCAAGAGTTTTTGGCTGGTGTCATTTTACTGCCCTTGTCAAAAACTTTGACGTGCATTTTGAGAAGTGTTCTAAAAATAAAAGTAATTACTATTAATGTTACTATTATAGGTAAGAGGAAAAACCCAGTGTAATAGCTGTTGGGATGAGAGATCAGTTTCTGCTGTGCAATATTGGATGTTTGGTTCCTTTCAATTCCATTTCCAGAAATGAGGAGCAGGCCTACAAGCGAATGATAGGAACTGAAACTTCCTACCCTGAACACATGGTCAAGCTCAGAGCTGAGTCTTTAAAAACCCTCTTTTTCAAACACCTCAAAATCTCACCTCATTTCAAGGAATAAGGAGGAGGATGCATTTACAGCTCTTCTCTCCCCTCAGTTTACGTTTCATCTGTCAGATGATGCCAATAAAAAGAAGAGAAGGTTTTACCATGGAGATTCAGCATCAGTCTGTGTGCTGTGGAAGCACATGCAGAGCTTTTAAAACATGTCAGGACAAAGTGAGAGTTCAAAAGTCAGAACTGAAAGAGCAAAACGTACTCACAGAGTCATGCTGATCAAACATGATCGAGCAGAAAGCCAAATGATTAGCTGAGGTCAGTCTTTCTAACTCAAGACAACCACAGAAGACAGCCCACATCTCCATACTGAGAGAGAGATGGATATAAAACTATCATCTTTCAAGCCTTTAACGGTGTTGCACACATTCTTTGTGAGGCCATTTACTGACATTAAGTGGAAAACTCTTACGCTCACCTAAACTTAACTCCTAAAACCAAGTGATGCAAAAAACACATCAAAAAAACAAAACAGAGACAGAGAGAGAGAGAGAGGAGAGACCGATCGAAAGTTCGAACTTTTAAACACTTTATCACTGATGGGCTAAAAGTCAAACTGGATCTCACAAAGGAATCTGAACATGAGACTTTCAGCCATTTAACTGAATTTTGATCATTTGATTGTTTGCACCGATTTTCTTTGGTTTCCTGTTAGTTTCCCATGTTGTGTAGATGAGCAGCACAATCTGCTACAGGCACATTTTGTACAGACACAATCACGCAAACGCATTCAGTGTGTGTATATCCTTAGAGCTGGTCTTCTTTTCTGAACAGTAATTTTTTTCTATTTCAAGCAACCACCAAAGCTTCAGTTTCCATGCTAAATTTGAACGCCTCTGTTTAATGTCTTCATGTTGTGCATGCTCTAAATGAGGTACTGAGACCTTTTAACTGTGTTCACAAACAGCAGTCGTTACTGTGCACATTTTTCTTTTGTAACTGTATTATTTGAGTCTAACACAGGGTTTGCAGAAATGATATGTAAAGGAAATTAAGTCTGCCTAATTTATGTGTGCAGATGCCAGTTAATAGATAAAGGAAACCAACATGGGGCAACCAGCAGGTTCCAAACCAGGATCTGCACTATACTGATCACCCAGAACTGAGAATGTGCTGTAGGAAATGACTCTGAGAGGGTTTTACTGTAAATTAGGAAAAATCATTATTAACCATTAGCCAAATTAATATAACGTAACCAGAAAAGTATTCGTCAGTCACTACAGCATATTCTTCAGTTGTTACACATAATGCAAAAATGTAATGCAAAAATACATGGGCTTTATGGGTTATATATGAACTGAAGACCAAAGGAATGTAAGTACAGTGTCTCTGATTGTGTGTGTGTGTGTGTGTGTGTCTGTGTGTGTCTGCGTGCGTGCGCGTGCTCTCGGTGTAGGAAGTGAATCTGTGGTGTGGCTGCAGGCCAGGCTGAGTGGAATAATTGATTGCCGATTGACCCTCCGTTGCCACTGAGGACAGTCCTTTCCACTGCATTACTGCACAGACTCATCTGGTCAACAGCACAGCTTTACAGCTGTGTGTGTGTGTGTGTGTGTGTGTGTGTGTATGATACAGCATGTGTGTATTTATGAGACTGCCCGCAAACCGCGGTCCAAACCAGCCGCTACTATCAAAGCTAAAAAGGCCGGAGTGACCTGTGACACACACAAAATGAAGTTTGAGAAAGAGGCAAAAATGCTGAATCACACGCACCCACACAGACACACAGAGGTGAGGAAGTGAGGCATGAAGGGAAGTGATAGTGGTGGTTTGAGGGATTCAGCAGGAACTCGACCCCTCGTTAAAAGGTTGACTCAGTAAATCGCCTCGTGACCAATGTCAACAGGAAATAAAATAACGTGAAGGAAATTCTGCTTAAGTAAATTCCTGGCATCAAATTATGAGTGGAAACTGCTGCTGGGTATAAATGTAAGAAATAAAGCACAATAACTATGCATAAAAATGGAACTGGAACAGCAGTCGCTGGCTTATTTGTGACACTGCAAATGACTTTGATAAGAGTGATTCTGAGGTAATTTTGCCTTTCTGGCACATTTTAAAGGGTGTATTTTCCACTTTCAGGTAAAAAGCAGGTTATTTTCTGCTACTCGCACACCACCCCTCCTCGTCCCTGTTTAGACATCAGCACATCATCGCAGCCCTCTCATTTATTTGTTTGTTTGTTTGCCAGTTAGTTTATTACTGTATTTTCAAAGCCTGGGACAAGGTTAGATTTGCTGTTTGGGCATATTTTCTCCTGTGATAGCATGTTTGAATTTGTCTACTCAGCATGCAGCATGTCAGAGTGTGTGTCGTGTGTGTGTGTGTGTGTGTGTGTGTGTGTGTGTGTGTGTGTGTGTGTGTGTGTGCCTGTGTGTGTGTATGTGTGTGACAGCGTGGAGCCAGTGGAGGCAGGGCACGCGCTCAGTGAGGGGTCGCAGCAGAAGCACAGCACCAACAGTGCCAAATTACTTTTCCTGGCTGTGTTGGGTGGGAACCAGCACAGTTGGTGTGGCGAACACCCCACCACCACCACCCCTCATCCACCCATACTCTGTAGGGGCTCCTGGCCCCAGGTCACTAACTCCATCACAAGATCAGGAGTAATAATTATTAATACCCCATGAGTGTTAACAGTGTGCAGGTGATTTATCAAAAATGTCGATTACATTTTGTGCTGGGTGACAACTTTTCAAACCTGAACACCTCCCTCGGGAACGCGTTCAACTGGAGCATGAGCTAGATGGAGGTCGTTTCTGCTAAATGAAAAGGCCTGATAGGCACAGAGGAGGCTATTTTTTAATAAGACAACTCATTTTTAGGATTTTTTTAAATTTGTCAGTAGTTTGGATGTTCTTGTGATACAGACAAAAACATATCAACAAACACGGTTTTGTTGAAGTTAACGATTCTGTGCAACAAAAACAATGCTGTAAGGACCACACAAACAACACGTGTGGGTGTAAGGCTCGTAAAACAGCATTAGCAAAACACGTAATATGTTTTGACCTGTCAGGTCTTCACTGATGGTGGTTATTAGGTTTTTATAAAATAGGTAGCTTAATTGACTTGCTCTGTCATCTTAGTGTCACTGTGTAAAATATAAATAAACAGAATGTAAATAGTTTCTCTTGCTTTTTATCTTAACAGTTTGCGGTCTTTGTCATATGTGTCAGATGACTGCCCCTCCCTGAGCCTGGTTCTGCTGGAGGTTTCTTCCTGTTAAAAGGGAGTTTTTCCTTCCCACTGTCACCAAGTGCTTGCTCATAGGGGGTCAGAGATTGTTGGGTTTTCTCTGTAATTATTGTAGGGTTACAACAAATGAACCTTACAATATAAAGCACCTTGAGGCATCTGTTTGTTGTGATTTGGCGCTATGTAAATAAAATTGAATTGAATTGTTTCATCAGTTTAATAGAATAAGTAAAACCTTCCTTATAAAGTGACAGATGTTAAAAAGGAGGCGATGCAGCACGCTGACTGGAAACCTTGGGCAGATTTTGAAACGTAAAGATAGTAGATGTTCCGCCCCTATACGCAAATACCCAGTCAACAGCTGAAACTATTAGCCAGTCGTGTTGTTGTGCTGATGCAACTCAAAGTGCTTTAGACTATAAGCCACATTTTAAACATGCATTCAAACACTGCTGTCTTCTAGATGCTTAAAGCACTTTATCACTTCACATGTCTTTGGACTGTGGGGGAAGCTGGAGTGAGAAGAGGAAACCCACGCAGGGAGAATATACAAACCCTACACAGAAGGGTCCCAGCTGGGGTCTGAACCAGGAACCTACTTGCTGTGAGGTGACACTGTTAACCACTGCAGCACCGTGCTGAAGAGGGTACCCACCTATGTGCATTACTTGTATATTATATCATCACAGACACTTTTGAACTATGCACTGATTAAAAACACTGGACTGGTGGTCCCTCTGCTTTTTAACTCATAGGATGCCGATTCATAATTTTCAAATAGAATTTAGGATTTTGATTGGTTTCTACTTTGAGCTTCGTGCCGGAGAAGGCAGCAGTGTTTCTGGATTTGGTGTACACACACACACACACATTATATATATATATATATATATATATATATATATATATATATATATATAATGTGTGTGTGTGTGTGTGTGTGTTTCCTTTTTTGTCTTCCCATGGTGAGGTTTTAACTTGAAGTTTTGGATGCAGAGACAAACTGTGTTCACTGTTTTCAGGAGAGCCCGGCGACAGACAGGTGTGGTTAAGAAAATGGATGGATGGTTTTCAAATGAATGTAAACAGTGCTGTCTGAGAAGCCTTGTGTTTGTGTAGAGAGATTTTTCTGGATTTTCTGAATTTCTCTGAATGTTTTAATGGCTTCATGGACTGAACTCCACAAATTCTACTCTTAAATTATTGAACCGTAGTCACACATAGTCGCTCACAGAGTGCTGAACCCTTCCCTGTTTGCCTCTCTCAGATGCTCCCGTTTGTACTCATTATGCTATTGACCTATTACCAAATAATATTATTATCCGTGGCACACTCTACACAACATCCTTTTGCTGACCCTATCTCTTCTCTAAAAACACTAAAGTTTCTTAGTTTCAACATTTGGTATGATGTCTTCAGGTTGTTTTCAATTAAATATAATGTGTCAGTAATTTGAAAATAATTGCAGTCTCTTTTCATTCATCTTTTGCACTGCATTTCCTAAATTCTGGATTTACGGATCCCTCTGGAGCTTTAAAAACTGTAACAACACTATTCCTATCTAAAATAACTGACTATCTCACTAAATATTCTTAGAATTACATCCTCATCCCTTCATTTTTGGTAGAAAATCCAGAAACTGTGGAATTATGCAAATAAAGGTCATTTAAACACAACTCTAACTGCCAGTAAGTACAGTGAAAACAGCAGAAACTGCACGGCAGCTTCATCATGTGAGCAGACACTTTTACGCTAACTGATATTCCTGCGATGCGTTAGCACAACCTGGCTGCAGGTTTTGTGTGTCAGTTGAGCCTGCCAGTTACTGCAACCAAATTTGTGCACCATGTTTGTACAAAATGATCAAAGTGTATCTTAAAACAATAGCAAAGTGCTCCTGGAAACAATGTGGGACAAAATCAGCAGTTCTGAGGCACTTCAGTGTCCAAGTATCTGCACACTTCTGGACAGCGAAGGCAAGATTCTGAAGATCTCAACAAAGAAAATGTAATAACCTTTCTGCAGGAGAAAACATGGACATTTAAATTTTTATTATGCATTTTGGTTATTTGACAAGTAACCAAACAGCTTTCAGGGTTTCTCCTAAATCTGTAATTAGGACAACAGCCGTGTGAATGTCAATAAAACAGGTGCAATAAATTCAGAGGGGCTCATATCTGAACATTTTTGACCTTTCAAATTGAGGAAAAAGTCACATTAAATCTTTGAGTTGTGAAAATCCTATCTGGAGTTTTTGGGCACGTGCAGATGCGTCGCTATGCAGGGACGCTCCAATCGTGCAGCCTTTTCAGTATAAAATTCCCTCTTTGTGTTTCCAAGTTGAGCTGCAGTGCAAGAAAAATGACAAAGAGAAGGATTCTTATACTAATCAGGCTTTAAATATAGAAGACATCCACCTGGTCTGTGTGACTGTTGAAGCCACACAGTTCAGATTAAACTGAAAATAAAGGCTGGAGTTTGTCCCTCATTGCTCCCACTGAAACCACACAGAGAAAATATCTTGGGCACAAATCACATGGAATCTTTTTCACTTATGATTTGTGACTTTTACGCCACCCACCTGACCTGAGTGTCTGGCCACAAGAGTCACAATAGATGCTGACAAACAGTTAAAGGTGACCCTTCAGATCCTGAAATTTGGCCGTTTGAGTGGAACCATTCAAACGCTCTTGGCTTCAACTCCACACCCACGTTCACTGGCTTCAACCACACAACAACTTATACACTCGGTGTTGCACTGTGTGCATCACATCTGACACTTCATGTATTGAGACCTTTTTGAAGAACTCAGATTTACACCTCAAGTGTGTGGCGTGAGTGTAGACTTAATGCCCAGTAAGAACAGGAGCAATGCCTAAAAAACTGTGACTCCTCGAGGCCACATTAAGAGCACCTGTCTGAGATGATGCTCTCAGGTCTGAGGTCTCTGACCAGTTTCAAAAGAATAAAAAAGAAAAGTGTCACAGCCGTGGGTTTTTAAGGGCAACAACAGCAAGACGGGGCAAAGGTGGTGGAGGCTGTGACTGCAGCATCCACTGTGTTTGTCTGGACTTTGTGTTTATGATGTGTGTGTGTGTGTGTGTGTGTGTGTGTGTGTGTGTAGGTGGGTATACTGTAGGTAAGCTGAGCCGAAGAGACGCTGACTGTGTTGAATCTCAGCAGCAGAGCAGCTCCAGACGCCAGAGACACGCCGCACCTCTCTCTCTCTCTCCATCCCTCTCAATTCACTCACTTTGTTTCTCAGATGCGGCTCAGATGGACTCTGCCCTGATTTATGGAAAGAAAAGCTCACTGAGTAGTCATGGTGATATCTCTCTCTGTCTCACACACACACACACACAGAGCACACGGCTGTTCCTTCATTCCACTGCACACCACCACAATCCCAGTGTGTGTGTGTGTGTGTGTGTGTGTGATAAGCACAAATACACTCTGACTCTCGGTGAGATGACGGCTGTCACACTGCTCCCTGTTTTCTCTGAGTCAGCAAAAAGGGGAAGGAGGAGGAGAGCGACGTAGAGGCTGAAAGGTGGAGGGGGAGAGGGGGAAAAAAAGGAGAGATGTTAAGAGAAATGTTAAATTTGAAATGAGGTGAGAGCTGAAAAAAAAAGACTGCAAATGAATTAGTTTGTGAACTGAAGAGAGGAAGAAAAGACGGACCCTAACATGAAGTGCACAGTAAATGACAACAGTGACAACACATGTGAAGATGGAATTTGCAGAAATGAGCACCTTGAGCCGACTGTTGATTGATTTGGCGCTGTATAAATACAATTGAACTGAACTGAACTGAATTGATTTGAGCATTAAGAATAACTAATGAACTGATTCATAACAGATGTTTAAACTTCTGTGTTGCAAAGAAAGGTATGAGGTAAAATAGATTTTAAGCATTAAGACTCTTTAGAAATTATAAAAGCACTTCAACCCTTTGACTCATGCACACAAAGATATACACACAGATATTCAGCTGTTGCTCTGAGTGTGTTCAGACCTTCAATGAGATGTGGAATTGTTAGATTGGTCTGTTTTAGGGGTTGTAAATGACAGAATCACACCTAAAGGTGAATATAGTACTGACAGTAAAGTCATAAAGTTTTTAAAATTCAAAAAGCCATAAAGGCACCAACAAAACAGACATAACTGGTTATTTAAACATGCACCTGCAGAAGCTGCAGCTCGCTGATTTTCTTGACCTCCAACCATCTGCAGACCCCCCCGACACACACACACACACACACACACACACAGAGTAAGTTACGATGTGTGTTTGAAGGCCCGCTACTCAACGGGCCTGACGACGCGGTCGCATCAGCACCAACACGGGGTGGCATATGTCTGAACCCACGCTGCTTCCACCCCGAGAGGAGAAAAGTCGACTTAATGCTGCTTAGGGCGTACATACAAAATTCGTGGACATCCAGGGTATCATGCAAAACTGCCCTGTGGACACACTCAAAACAAAGTGAGTGAGAAAGAGTTGTTCATCTACCTCGCTGTCCGGCGGTGGCAGGGATCAGCAGCCCCGCGGCTTCATCCATCCGTCACCGGCTGAGCAGGCGCGCCGAGGCCCGCTGACAGGCGGCCAGAGCCGGTGCAGCAGAGCGGAGGAGGAGAAGAAGAGGGTGGCCCTCTATCAGCCAGTGTCTCCCTACACACACACACACACACACACACACACACACACACACACTTGCTCGCACAAATCTGGAAATCCTGCGTCTCCTGATGCGGGAGATGAGAGCAGCCTCTGAACCAACAATCTGCGCTCCACATCGGCTCCACCAGACTCGGCGCGCCCGGTGCAAAGACTTCCGTCCCTGGCTCTCACTAAAAAGGACGAGCCAAAGCCGAGCGGCGCTTCTCTGCAAAATACTGAAGCATAAAATGTCGCAATAAGGAAAAACCGAAATTAAATTAGGGAATGATTCATAACTCAAATTCTGTAAAACCTTTCCGGCTTTACCAGTACAAATATTAGTAGGTGGGAATAATAATAATAATAATAATAATAATAATAATAATAATAATAATAATAATAATAATAATAATAATACAGAAGCCGCGTCAACCTCTCCTTCACATTATGAATCTTTGCACTGTCAACAACCTTTCGCTTTACTTTAGTTTTTGTTTTCTTTGCGGGTTTTTTTTAAATATATTTTTTTTCAATTTTCATTTTTAGCTTTTTTGGCATGTAATATTTTATATTTCAAACGGCTATAAATATGCTGACATTCTTTTTAAATTGTTTAATTTCTATTTAGTTGTTCTTTCGCTTATTAGAGAGTCCAATCATATTTAACAACCTGCAATCTAAGATGATGATGATTATTATTTTACAAACACACAAAACTGGCCCGAGATAAATAACCAAAACCGCGCTAGATTTCTGACTTTTATGAATAATTTATGAATATATTTTTCTTCTTCAGGACAAAAGCTGTTCTGAAAGAATGACGGCAGCGGCAGGCTGACAGATTTGGGACAGAACTTTTTATTAAACATTATGAAAACAAGATTCTCAACAACGTTCCACTTTGTAGGATTTTCACTTGTTGACAGTCAGGACACGTTCATTGAATAAATATAGAAATCATATGTACAGATATAAATTTACAGCACTGTGCAGAAGTTGGTTTGCTTTTTATTCCCCGCAGTCTTTAAGTCCACATGTTTCAGCTCTTGGTGCTTTAGGTAAATATGAGAACATCTGAGGTTCGACAAAAGCCAGAAAAATCTAATTAAAATAAGGAAAGTCACTGGAGAGAGTCTGCTGTTTGTCTACATTTTGGAACTGTTTAATTTGTCAGTGAATTCGCAAGAATTAAGTTACATTTTATATCCTTTTTGTTTTTTGTTCATTTCCTTCACATGTAAGAATTTGGGGAAGAAATCATTCACATTAAACTCAGTTTGATTTTCTATTTTCCAGTTGTTTCCCTCATGCATTTGGATCTAAATCAAACATTTCCAGCCTCTCTGTTCCTGCACGGTTCGCCCTCCAACAGGTAGGCTGAGCGCAGGATACTTCTGCACAATATTGCACATATATCTACGCAGCAGAAAACACACGAACCAGGGATTTCTTGCTGACAGAATAATGCATCGAGTTACTCCAAGATCAGGAAGCTCTACCAGCAGTCTTTACTATTAGCTCTCATCAAGACGCCGAGCTGCAGATTAAACCCGCAGGCCCTGCACGATTTTTGTCTACAAATATTGAACGTCAAAAGAAATAATAATTAAACTATAAGTCTTTTTTAATCATCGGGTTGGTGCATAGAATTTTAGCAGCGAATGCAGTCCAGGTAATAACTGAAGGTTTCCCCTCATCGAATTTACATCCAGGTGTGTGTTTTTTATTTTAACAGATCAAAAGGTCCTATGAGTAGAAAACAAAATGTCCAGTTTGATCTCTTCTTAGTGCAGTATAGGCTCGCCTTTGACATTACACATGTTCAGTAGAAGGAGGAAGAGAATATCATAGA
Organism: Pterophyllum scalare; assembly: GCA_024447675.2. Taxonomy (NCBI): domain Eukaryota; kingdom Metazoa; phylum Chordata; class Actinopteri; order Cichliformes; family Cichlidae; genus Pterophyllum; species Pterophyllum scalare. The sequence goes on from JAMQGT020005653.1 coordinate 29,835, forward strand.
CGATTTGCATGCTGTTACATACAAACATTTGTATTAAGACATTTCGAAGAATCCAAGCAACAAAAAGCAAGTTTAAAAAGAGAGAGAGAGAGAGAGAGAGAGAGAAGAGAGAGAGAGAGAGAAGGTAAAATAACACAGATTACTGTTTTTCTCTACACAGTATGTACAGGTGGAAATAAATACAGTCTAAAATCTGGCTCAGTTAATCTCTTTTTGTTGTGTTTTTTTTCCTTTTCTTTTTTTAAAACAATAGAAAAATTGATTGAAAATAGCAGTTAAAGACGCATCCAGTTTTTACGCACTACAGCAGATTGTTTAGCATTTTTTATGTCCTTGTACCTCTAGGCTGTGGGGGTGGGGGTGGGGGTGGTGGTGGGGTACATTTTTGTGGCTTTTCGCATACCCAGGCCTTACTGATGGCAGAGAAAGAGGAGGAAGAGGAGAAGCGAACCACGGGCCATGCTTTCCATACATGTGGAAGAGTCAGGGAAAGGTTACCATACATGTCCTGCATGCAGGGTTGCAAATGGGGATGGGGAAAGTATTAGACTTGCATTACTGAAAAGTCTCTGCATTACAGGCCCATAAACAGTCTTTCTTGGCAGGTGGTGTATTGCTTCTTCTGCTTCTTCTTTTCAGTTCATTCAGTCTTTAAAAAAACAACAAAAACAAAAGACAAAGAAAGAAACATTTGTCTCGTTTTTTTTTTAAGACAAACCCATTGCTCTCTCTGAATTAAGACAGCCACATGTCGTTTTGGTTCAGTAAGACTTGTGATTAGCTTCTCTTGCACCAGAGAAAAAAGTCTACAGGCTAAGTGATCCCAAGTGCCCATCTGACAGGCTGCAGCGGGCTTACAGAAGTTTAGATTGAACATCTTTAAGACTGAAAATGCGCACAAGGATTGCGTCCGTGCACATCTACTGTTTAAGTCTTCTCAGTGGAGGAATAACCGTAAACAAAATACAAACGAAGAAATATATAAATTAATGTAAGGAGGGTATTTAAGTGAGGGGTGCATTTCAGAGTCTATGCTACAAATCACCAGTCTCTCACATGAAGAATTCGGTGTTTGCTTGTTTCCCAGACGGATCTCTCGTGTTCGCAGGTCCGCCGGCATTGTAGGTCCGGCTGGCCAGCTTCTCATACTTCTCCTTGTATAGATCCCTCTCCTTGACTAAGCGCGCCACGTCCTGCTTCAGCTGCTCCACTTGATTCTGCAGGGTGCACTTCTCGGTCTCCAGCATGTGCCTCTGCTGAACGCGTTTGAAACGGCAGGACTGCGCGTAGCCCCGGTTCTTCAGGGTGCGCCTCTTCTGCTTCAGGCGGATCACCTCTTCTTTGCTGAAGCCCCGCAGCTGCCGATTCAATTCCCGCACTGTCATGCTGACCAGCTGCTCGTCCGAGAAGCGGTCCTCCAGGCGGGCGTGGTGGCCGTGGTGGTGGTGATGGTGGTGGTGATGCGCTTGGTGATGGTGGGCCGCCGAGGCCGCGGAGAGGTCCTCTCCGACGTACTGCTGCCCGCGGAAGCCCTCGTAGGCCTGGTGGTGGTGGTGATGGTGGTGCGCGTTGCCAATGAGGGCCTCCACCGCGTCCTCCGGCGTCAGGTTGAGTGCCTCGGGATTGATGTGATGCTGGTAGCTGGGGATCCAGTACAAGTCCTCCAGTTGAGGCTTTCCCCCGTTGCTGTGATTGTTGTTGCCGCCGCTGTTGTTGCTGCTGCCATTGCTGTTGACACCGCTGGCGAGGCCCTGGTTGGGCTGCGCACCCGGGCTCGGGGCGCAGAAACTGGGCGAGGAAGGCACGGAGGAACAGGGGGTGCTGATCGGTGTGGAGGAGAGGGAGCCCGACGGGAGGCGATGGCAGTAGCGGTCGGCCTCTGGCGGCTCCTTCTTGACCTCAAACTTCATCAGGTCAAAGTCGTTGACATACTCGATGGCCAGAGGGCTGTTGGGCAGCTCTGCGCTCATGGCGAGGTCGGTGGCCATGTCAGTCCATGCGACGACTCCTGCCCTCACAGCCAAACCGACGGCGGGCAGTCCTCTCGGATGCAGATTGTGAAGAGGAATAAAAGCCTGTATGGTGTATATATAGACACACGCACACGCCTGGTGCGTGGGGCTACTGCAGGGCCAGCGAGTGGGTAGAAAACTTATTAAGGTTGTTTGTCCCTAAGATAACTTCTATATTTAGTGGCGTGAATATACCTCTGCATGTAAATGAACTTGTACAGCTGCCAGTTCGCCTCCGCTCTCTGCTCTTGTTGACAACTTATCCCAGGTCAAATGCACGCTTTAATACCAGGAGCCCCCCCAGGGTGCTTGAAACTCGAGCCCAGTGAATTTGGAACCACCAACCTGTCCCGTCCTCGCTTCACCTCTCCAACCCACTTGCTTCCTTGTGATTTACAGTCCTCGGTTCTGCTCGATCGAGTGACACGAACAGATCTCGTCTCCTCTGCTGTCCAGCCGTGTTAGAAATATTTTCCAAGCATCCCTCCTCGCCTCCTGCTGTTTACAAGTTGATCGCGAGCTCCTATAGGCTGCCGGCTGAAGTCACTGCAGCATGGCCCGGATTTAAAGTTTCTCACACAATCACATCGAGCAGTATGTGACTCACTCAGAGCTGCTCAGGCGTGCGTAAGAGGTGTGCCAAAAGTCCCAGGAATCCAGAAACCGGAATGGCACACGCATATGGTCACAAAGCTCGTGAATTTCACATTAACTTACAGGCAGTTCTCTCACTTGCAGGGGCAGGAGGAGACTGGTCCCTGGCTGTTGTGGTCAGTCCATATATTCATTCAAGCAGTCTACTTGCAGGCTCGGTCCCCACGGTCCTGGCCCCCCTCCCCTCTCTCTCTCTCTCTTTCTCTTTCTCTCACCGGGTCGCGCTGTTGACCTTTCGTGTGGAATTTTATACAAGAGGTGATAAATTCCAGCTGTTTTTGTCTATGACAGCCCTATCAACGTTTTTCACAGCTCCACGGTGCAACCACGCAGTGTCACTGAGGCGCTGGAAGGCACTCTGCACTTATAAAGACAGCGTGGCCCTCCGACCCTCCCACACAGAGGTTCGACGGGCCAATGAGGACGAGATCGCAGCCGCGTATTTGCATTCTCCTATAGGGAGAACCTCCCAATTGTCTGGCAGCGGCCGGCCGAGGACAGCCGAGCGCAGCCGAAGGGGGGAAGAGAAACGTGGAGGGGAGAACAGGTGCAGCAGATCCCCCCCTCTAGTGACCGAGCAAGCGCTACTGCACGGAGGAGCGCACGGAGTAAGACGAGAACTGCGGGAGTTTCTCAGAGAAAAAAATGTTTACTCAGAACGGAGAAACACTTTGAGTGGTGGGAGTTTGTAACGTAAAGAGGCTGTTCAGATTCACAGGAAAGAAAACGACCTCCAAGTCTTTAATTCTTGGTATTTATTATCCTGGAAACATATAGCAGCTTTATAGGCAGCACATTTTACCCAATTATAGGCTGCGATCTTATGCAACTTATCTGACCCTTGTTTACATTTAATCCTTATCACCGGTATGCAGGGATATGTTACTATTTCACTGGTATCAGTACATAATCCACTATGTAATTTGTCAATAAGTATTTTTTTTTACCGAGTTTATGGTTCCATTGTGTGTTTTACTGTAATATTCCCAAAAATGTATATTAAAAAAGTGATGTTTTTAAAAGACAAGTCCGGCTGACATAAAAATCAAATCAGAATCACATTTATTGACCAAGTTGAGATCAGGTGTGTTTACACACATAGTAAAATAAATGATAAACAGGAGACATTCAGCCAAATACGGACAAGGGAGTAAAAAGAAAAGAAAATATAGAGAGGGATGATTTCACAGTGCTGCTGGAAAACTAATGTGCAGGTTTAAATGTTAATATCCCCTATATAACACACTCCGCCGGGCTGGTAACTGCAGGAGCGCAAATCAAACGTATAGAGGGAAAAAAAAAAGTAAAACAAGCATCTACATTGCTGCTAAATTTACTTAACGTATCACATCCACTCTTCTCTTTAAGGCTCCTCACAGAAAGCGCCGGTGGCACCGCGCACACACACACACGCACGCACACACACACAAACGCGCACGCACACACATCTATCAATCACTGATCGATTTAAAGCCGCGCACCCCTTTGCCAAAAGGACGGGAAAAATCAATCCGCATTTCCGCAGTTCTGCGAGGAGGCCGCGAAGTGGCCGCGCACGGGGTTAAGTGTGATTGGATAGTCTTGGCTGTTTTCATTCGCAATTAACCACAAATTGCATCCCAACTCATCTCCGCAGATCGACGGATAATTAAACCCCCGTCGCGCGCGTCTCCATCTGGGACACATACGTTTTTGTTTTTTTCCTTTCGGGTGGGGTTGGGGGGGGGCGTGAAGGTTGATGTCGATAAGTATCATGGGAGCAGGACTTTAACAGGGGACATCGCTGCACCTGACCCGTTTAGTCTCTTCAGCAGCGCCCGCCCCCCGGAGTACCATCTCACTGACACCTGAGTGATATATCCGCGGGAGAAAGTGCCTATCTGCGGGGAAAAAAGAAAGAAAAAAACAGGTAGCAGTAAGTTTAACTTGGTCATATGTGAAAAGGAAAACCTTGCGCAGCTGCTGAGCTTAACTTCCAGTCCGACGTGGCCATGAAATACGCGCCCCCTCTGCCTCGAATCTGCTGGCAAGGATGAAAAGAAGAGTGTGAGATGAAGGGATGGAAATCATATCAAGGTATTTTAAGTTTAGGTGCGCTAAGTCATTATTAGAGTTTTTTTTTTTTTTTTTTTATCTAATAAGCAGGAGCTGGCCCTCAAACGCCAAGCTAAGCAGTCTGCATAGAAATAGCGCATTTAAGAAGATCTGCTGTGTCCATTCATTGTCAGGCGAAGGGGAGTGTCTGCGGCCGAGGGCTTGAGACATAAATTTTTGAAGTCAGGGTTTTCATTGTGTCTTTGCATACTGGGACTTCGCTGCAAGTGCAGTTCTACCGATTTAAGCAAAACGGACATCAGCAAGGTGGAGGATCGACGAGGATCACTTTGAGCCAAGGTAGCCAGCATCCAGACCAGCTCCAGGAGGTGGCTCAGGGTTATCTGAGGCCTCCAGGGGTTTTGTCAGTAATGCCGCTGCGGAGGAATCAGGTTTAATTGTGCAAGGAGAGGATGTGACACACACGCATGCATGCCTACTGAAGAGGGAGGCTTACTTTAGAAAGCAAGTTTCACTGCATTTAGGAGGCCTGGCCTGCATAGAAATCTGGTTTGTTCCCCACAGTCATAAAAAAGGTCTCAAAGAAGCACCTAATCTGAGCTGCAAAGTGAACAATTAGTAACACACTAATACTTTGCTATGACTGGGCTCTGAATTTTCAGTCATTTAACTCATCAGAGTATGAGACCTGAGGACATGCTGGCATCACTGAATCCAGGGACACATCTAGAAAGACCTGAGAACCCACATGGGGCAGCTGTTCCCACCAACATGCACGGGTTTCTTATTCCTGCTGTCAGAATGACAGTGAACTCAGCACGCTAAGCAATCCATACAGACAGAGACGACTGAAATTCTTGCTCTCCTGTGGAAAATACTCATTCAAAAACATTCACCTTGCTAAATCTGTTGTGTGAAAAATGGAAAGACACCAAGGGAAGGAAAGCTAAATTAGGAAGAGGTGCTGGATGGAGACATGAAGGTGACAGAGTGTCAGCTTCAGAGTTTTGTGGAGGGGAGGGCGCTTCATCAGAGTGAGATCAGTTCCATTAAACTGCATTTATTACCAGGTTTGGCTTTATTGTTGTTAAAGGTGTTGATTATAGCCCAGAAAACATAAAAGTATCTGAGAGTAAAAGGGTCAAAAAGAGCAGAAATTTGCAAACTGGAATACTGTAAACACTAAAAAATATTATTTTAAATAAGTGTGTTTAATTTATACTAGTTTTGAAGTTTACTTACTTATATTGAGGTATGTGTACTTCTTGTCAAAATACAAGGAGTAAACTTTTGTATTTGAAGTAAAGAACAGCCAAAGACTCACTGCATGGACTTTACCGTCAAGTGCTTCATTGTGATCATTATTTCAGTTATGTTGTATGTTTCTGCTCGACGGTTTTCAGCGGTTGCGTGGCCGAGAACAAGCCAGCATATCTGAGACTCCCGTAGTGATTAATGGCTTTATTAACATGAAATGTTAATAAAGCCATTATTGATGTAGCAGCGAGTTGTATGGACAAAAAAGAAATGACATGTAAATATGGAGTGTAAGCACACTTTGCTTACACACACTCTAAACAACAACAAAATAATCATAGTGACAATTTATTACAAAATTTGCTAAATCATGTTTGCATAAAGTGCTTTGAAAGGGTAAACCTTATACAGCTTTTCTACTCTGAGCCCTTTATACAACATGTCTCATTCACCCATTCATACAAGCACTTCTTCCTATGCCTGAGTGCTTTCGGTCTAACACTCACACTCCTATGAAGACATCGGAGAGCAACTTGGGGTTCAGCATCTTGCCCAAGGATACTTTGGTGTGCAGACTGGAGCAGCCAGGGATCGAACCACCAACCTTCCGATTAGTAGATGACCCGCGCTGCCTCCTGAGCCAAAGCCATAAATGCAGTTGTTATATTTTTGTAAACTGGATCAAGGTTATGTGATGGATTTACCTTAAGCACTCTAGAAATAGTGCTCACCTCTCTTAAGTTGGCATGACTTTTGTTTGTTTCATTTGTTCTGTCAGGGCCTTAAATTCTGGAGTGAACGTTTTTGTTTTTTGGGGGGAAATACGGGTGACTGGTACCTTTGAGGGTCAGTGTTGGCCAGAACCTGAGAGGGAAACACAAAGGCTTTAGAACACTTGAACACTTTCTCACAAGCCAGTTCTTATCAAGTCTCCGGCACACACTCTCACACAAACACACACCCAATGAAGGATCACAGTTGACCTTTCTTTTGGTCTCTTCGAGTCTCCGTGGACAGATGATTTCTCTCCCTGTCTTATCTCCATCTCGTGCGCTTTTACTAAAAATTGAAATATTGATCTTAATTAGAGTTTGCCGAGCTCAGCAGCTCATGTTGAGGGTTTTAGACAAGAAGCAGCAGACATCTGTCTAAGGCACTTACATCTTCAGCGTAAGAGAGCAGCGTGGGTGAGCAGGAGGAGGAAGGAGGGGGAGGAAAAACGTGTGGTTAGAAAAGAAGAGTGATGGCTCCCTCTCTCCTGCTTTTTCTGAGAAACATGTTAAGCTCTCTATCTCCACTTGCTGCTGTCAATACCTCTGAGAGAGAAGTGAAATGAAGAGTGACATGCACACACACAACTCAAATATCTATTCTGGCAAAATGTATTCATCACAGTTTGACTGGCATTTTGTGGCAATCTGTACTAAAGTTTTCAACTTGGTCATGTTCATCGTCTGAAGGCTCTCGGTTCACGCTTATTTGAACAAACTGTCCGAAAGGATGCAGCCCCCCCCCACCTTCTCTATTTGAATAGAAACACTTTTAACTGGGCTCAGCATTCACGCTGAGTGCCAAATAGTGCTGTAAAATTTGGAAGTGAGATCTCGTGTTATTGTGTAGACCAGGCTAAGTGGTTGTCAAACTGATGGACTTAGAGCCACTGCTGGCTCTCTTCCACAGCCTTTTGTCCTGTCGCCTTCCTCTCACACCCAACCAGTCGCAGCAGATGGCTGCCCCTCCCTGAGCCTGGTTCTGCTGGAGGTTTCTTCCTGTTAAAAGGGAGTTTTTCCTCCCCACTGTCGCCAAGTGCTTGCTCATAGGGGGGTTGTTTGATTGTTAGGTTTTCTTTCTCTCTATAGTCTTTACCTTACAATACAAAGGTGATTGTTTGTTGCGATTTGGTGGTGTGTAAATAAAATTGAATTGCAGGTGGGGAAACATGGATGAACACGAATGACAACGAGGGATATTGATGGAACGAAAATAACTGGATTAACATTTTTGTATGCCAGAATTTGCAGTTCCACTTGTGACCACTTGAGGATGGGTATAAAAGAGTGTCAGTCCCTGTGAAGTCATGTTCTCTTCAAGGATGAAATGAATGTGTTTACAGTCTGGTACAAGGACAGCTGTAACCTGCTGATGTCAAGCAGGTATTACCTTCAGCATTACAGACAACTGAACACAACCTGATGACTGCATTAGAGGAAAGGTCAAGGGGATCAACACAGTCATTACAATTCATCCTCTGGGCACCAGAATGTCAAGAACAAATTTTACATCACTCCATCAGGGATGCACCAATACATGGTCCAAAAAAATCAGCTGATATCAGCCTGTCTGACTGCTGCTTTCATTATGAAGAATTATTTATTTCCATGGCACAAAAGGAGGAATAAATAAATAAACAGAAAACCAAAATCAACTTTATGGCCTCTGCTATCGGTGGGTGGAGGGTGCTATAATTAGCACTGTTTGCCTTCTACAATATAAAGTTCATCTCTGATATTGCAGCGTGAAGTATGAAGAGAAAAGTATGCAGTTATTTAAGCAATGAATGATTTTGATGCCCAGAATTTTCTGATCATTTTTGTTGAACTCCGGGCTGCCACAGTTCCAGCTCTTCAACACAGAATTACTGTGGCCAAAAACAAATCAATAAATAAATTATCTTTACTCAACAATGTAACAGCAACTGGACTGCATCTGTGTGAGTGAGTGAGTTTGTTGCGGGAAGTGAGAGAAGACAGTCACCTTACTTTAATCAACCGTTACCTGTGTAGATAAAATGAAGCTACAGAAAAGCAGTGACTGACATCGGAACATGTCCATAACTACACTGTCATCATAAGCATATTTTTAATGCATTATCAGTTTTTCAGTTTTAATTAGTACCAGCATATTTTCACACCCTATGTTACAATATACCCGAGTAATCCGTAGACGGTTTGTCACTTCACAAACTGGGCTAAAATTAAGTATGACTTCAACATGCACAGCGGTTTGTTTGTGCAGTGCACAGAACTCCATTCAAAAACTGTGAAACACTGAAATGAGCCACGCTGTCACACTTAGGTGACAGCTTCCCTCACTGCCATGGACACAGCCAGACGGGCGTAATCCTTTATTAGTTTGTCAAATTAGCAAAGCAGTGTAAACACAGATGTGCGTCATCAAGCCCAGTGACATCCCGACGTGCAGATGCTCTCCCAGGATAGAAATTCAGTTGGAGGCTTGTTTCATAATAAACTCCACTGTGTTTATCATAATGGGGAGAGCAGTGAGTGGCTGCACAGTAAACACTTGTTACAAGGAAAAGCCGCCTTTCAGGGGAGCTGCTGGTGAGAATGAAAGGTGAAAATAACTCAAACAACACAGGCATAAAAGAATGATCAGAAAAGAAAGCTACTTTGTGTTTGTGCAGCTGAACAACACAAAGCAGTACTCAGGAATCCAATCACCTACTCCCCCAGCTCCTCCGTGTGGTTCGTTTTCATCTGCTGGATGGAGGCTGTTACTGTACGAGACATATAAATTATGTGACTGTATGGTCACCATGTAGCTGTGTATTACAGCTGCACTGAGTGTCAAACTACGTGTTTGTTACCGTCACAGCTCTAAGGTTAAATAGCATGTTCATGTTGTAAAGAAGAAGCGCACACACACCCACACAGTCACCTGTACACACAGTGTGTTATTGTATAGTAAAAAGTAAAGACAAATCGAGTCAGATTGAATAACTTTAAGTAATGCACAATATGCTTTTTTCAAATCTGAGGTATTTCTACTGTTTATGGTGGAGCATTTCAACTGACTCATGTGTTTTTCTCCTATGTATCATAAAAATATGTGAAAGATAGATAAGGACACTATACTATACTAATAGCTTTGAGTCAGTTAGCACTTTAAACAGAGTTGTCAGAATTATAATGCTGTTGGATCAACACACTTTCATATATCAAAGGTTTACATACACATACAAATATGGGCATGAATGTTATGGTAATTTTGGGCTTCTAATGATTTCTTTGAACTGTTCCTTTTCTAGGGTGGAATGACTGTACAGCATCAAAAAACAAGAACTGGGTGCACAAGCTTAACTTTATTTAGGATTTTCTTTAATCCACACAGTCAAAGTTATATATACAGCTCAAATATATACACCCAATATTGCCAAAAGTATTCACTCGTCCTACCTTCACACACACACACACATACACACACACAAACTTGCGTGACATCCCATTCTTAATTCATAGAGTTTAATATAGATTTGCAGCTACAACAGCTTCAACTCTTCTGGGAAGGCTTTCCACAAGGTTTAGGAGTGTTTATGGGAATTGTTGACCATTTTTCCAGAAGCACCTTTGTGATGTCAGACAAGTCTCAGCTCTGCTCGTGATGAATGCATGTAAACTGTTTGATTAGAACTGTAGTCATCCATAAGTACAGAAGGAAAGGAACAGTTCATGATCTGAAGCAGATCACATTATCTGTGACACATGGTGGATCAAATGTTATGACATGGGCATGTGTGGCTGCCAGTGCAACCTGGTAACTAGTGATTATTGATGATCAGACAGCACTTAACAGTGCAAACGGATTATGACCCAAAGCATACTGCATGAAGCAACCCAAGAATAAATTAACTTGTCCAATTCATTTTGAGCCTCTGATAATGGGGAACAATGTATAGTGAGATGTCCTGGGTGCGTCCCCCCACAAAACAGTTATTTTAGGAGGGATGCTCCAAAGCTTTTCCTCACTGCTGTGCAACTTTCAGAAGCAGCTGCAAGAAACGTCTAATGGAGGTTGATGCTGCTATGAGGTTCTGCAGGTTACTAAGAATTCAGGAATTAGCTTAGGAGTGTTTATAATCAGTACACAAATTCTGCTTATTCCAAAAAGTTCTTTTTTCCCCCTTGTGTACTTGTACGTGTTTGTGTGGTGGCCTAGCTGTGTATGAAGCAGTCTGCGTGTGTCGCACTGCTTGTTTACTGCCATCACAACGCATTGCTTAAATTGCACGTTTACATTTTAAAGCCAAGGATACGGTGTCACACTCACACTCACACTGTCAATGACACACAAACTGTGTGTATCATAGTTTTATCAAACTACTTCAGTTACATTAGTGGAGGCCTGAGCTGTGCAAAGGAGAGGAGGAATTAATGCTCTGAACTGCAATGCAACCATTCACACCGCACAGCAACAGATGGAGAGAGAAATCAAGAGAATGAAAAGCTTCAACATACAGAAAGGAGTGAAGTAAAAGTGGAGAAGACTGGAAGGTAAATGCTGAAGGACATTTAAAACAATGTTGTAATGTCAGAGGGCACTCTAAATACTGAACATCAAAACATACAGTGGATACGGAAAGTATTCAGACTCCTTTAAATTTTTCACTCTTTGTTTCATTGCAGCCATTTGCTAAAATCAAAAAAGTTAATTTTATTTCTCATTAATGTACACTCAGCACCCTAGCTTGACAGAAAAAAAACAGAAGTGTAGAAATTTTTGCAAATTTATTAAAAAAGAAAAAGTAAAATATCACATGGTCATAAGTATTCAGACCATTTGCTCAGTACTGAGTAGAAGCACCATTTTGAGCTAGTACAGCCATGAGTCTTCTTGGGAATGATACAACAAGTTTTCCACACCTGGATTTGGGGATCCTCTCCAGTTCCGTCAGGTTGGATGGTGAACGTTGGTGGACAGCCATTTTCAGGTCTCTCCAGAGATGCTCAATTGGGTTTAGGTCAGGGCTCTGGCTGGATCAGTCAAGAATGGTCACAGTTCTGAAGCCACTCCTTTGTTATTTTAGCTGTGTGCTTAGGGTCATTGTCTTGTTGGAAGGTGAACCTTCGGCCCAGTCTGAGGTCCTGGGCACTCTGGAAGAGGTTTTCTTCCAGGATATCTCTGTACTTGGCCCCATTCATCTTTCCTTCAATTGCAACCAGTCGTCCTGTCCCTGCAGCTGAAAAACACCCCCATAGCATGATGCTGCCACCACCGTGTTTCACTGTTGGGATTGTATTGGGCAGATGATGAGCAGTGCCTGGTTTTCTCCACACATACCACTTAGAATTAATGCCAAAAAGTTCAATTTATGAGTATTTATTTTGCTTAAAACATTTTCTTTCATTTTCAAAACAGGCTCATTGCTTTGAACTTAAACAGCATGAGCAATAACACATAAAAGATAATCCTATTGGTGTATCCATCACCCGTGCTTATTGCAAACAAATGCAGGGGGTTTAAATAAATGCTGTTTTTGATGCAGATATCCACGAGTTGCAGTCGCGGTACTACAGCATCTACCCAGCGCTACAGAAGAGGAGCGAGCAAAAAGCTAGTAATGGTTTGTTTTATTTAAGATGGGTAATTTCAAATGCAGCAAATATTAGCAAACACAAACTTGCTGCACAGATTGTCACAGAAAGTTTGCTAGCTAAACGTAGAGTTGCTGCATTTTCATGGGTGAAATAAAAAACGAGCAAACAACTGTTTTTTAAAATTCCTTTAGTTTTTCTTCGCTTGAGTTATACAAAACATTCGAGTATATTCATTAGAATTTCAGTTGAAATAATGTTTTTTCACTTAATGTGACAAAAGTTGACTCTTAGCTTGACAAAAACAGGTGGTAGAAATGACTTCATACTTCGAGTACATTTCTGAGCCTGTACTCTTTTACTTAAGTAACAAAGTTGATTCAATACTTCAACTTTTGCCAGAGTATCTGTACTTGTGCTTAAGTGACAAATGTGTGCACTTTTGCTACCTATGCTTCATTGTAATGAGAGGTCGAGTTTCCGCTACAGCTTTAACACATGAACAGAAAAGACACTCTCACAAACACAGACACACACGCTCAGTGTGATGAAGGTGAGGTCACTCTGTGCTCATGTGTCTCATCTCCAGGCTTTAAACTGCTATTTTTGCCACCTCCTGCCAAGCCCAACATGCTGGGGTCATTTTCACAACACCACCACTCCAATTCAGTTCATTTCCATTTTATCTATATAGCAGCATTTCATAATTGGAAAGAAACCCGGACACTCACACGACCCCCTTTGAGCAAGAACTTGGTGACAGTGGGAAGTAAAAACTCTTTTTTAACAGGAAGAAACATACGCCGGAACCAGGCGGCTGGTTGAGGGTGAGAGGAAAGAGGAGAGAGCGGACAAAACGGATACTAAACAGAAACACAACCTATAAACACTCTCACAGCACTGACATCACATTAAAAAACAAACAAAAGACTACAACAACACACATTAAGAGTTGATACTTTATTTTTTTATTTTTACAAAACCTGATGAGAAAGGCGGCATTGTAAACATCTGATATGTAAAACATGTCGATAGATAAAAAGAATAAAACTTTCAGGCCCTGAGTAAAATCATTCAGAGCGAAACGTGCCAGGACAAACCTGAGCTTAGAAATCACGCCGCTAAACTTGATAAGATCTTTTCACGTCCAGCCCCACTGCTTGCTGCCGTCTTACAGGCGAGGCTTGATCTGCAGTTTTTTCTCTGTGGAAGAAGTAAAAAAAAAAAACCCTCAGAAGATTAGGAGGAAAAGTATTTGCAAAAATGAAATGACAAAAAGGTACAGTTAGAAAATGACAAATTGTGTGTTTGTTCATGTGTAACTGACACTGTTGAATCCTGCTCAAACACTGAGTGATGACATCTCAGTTGATGAGCAAATGAGGAAGAGGACAGGAACAGGACAACAGCAATGGATGGAGGTAGGTGGGGATGTGTGTGTGTGTGTGTGTGGTCTGGCAGTGATGCATTGCATCTGAGCTAATTTATGCAAAGTGAAGAGGAGCTTGTTTGGCTCAGTTCCACCTTTAATGAGGCTCTGGGCGGTGCAGTGTGTTAGTGAGAGACCAGTGTGTCATTAGTATTACTTAACAGCACAAACCAACCGGACCGGCTGGGGTGGACAGATGAGCCAGTGATCGCGTGTGCTCGTATTTTTCTGGAATACACAGGATGAGCTCTGGTCTCAAGTGTTCTTCACACCGCAAAACAAGACCAGACAGCATTTCCTCCTTTTTCTGGTTTCCAGGTGTTTTGTACACATTTCCCAGGATGTGAGGGAACTCTGTGAGGAGAAACTTGCAGCTGATAGCTGCTAACTTCCTTCCATACTCACTGGAAGCCAACTTGAAATGTCTCAGACTATTATTTTGAAGAATTACCTAAACTAGCTTCATGTTCAGTGGTCACCGGGACATAAAAACTGCATTCATATGAGGGTGGTAAACAAAACTCTTCAAAAAGTGCCTCTAAACACAAAAGCGTTACCTAACTTATGATCTCCTGCTCATACTCAACTTCTTGAGGACTTTGATAGTTTTCAGCCCAGCTTCTATTTTGAAATCTCTCAGTAGAAGTTCTGTTACATGTACCCGAGACTCTGAGATGTTGATAAAACATGTTATCTATTAAAAAAAAAACTCAAAGCATGTCTACTGCAAGATTATTATTCAAAATTTGGACTGTAACTATATGTTAATGTAGTTACAGAAGTCAAGATGATTCAGATCGGTCAAAGGTGCTGCTCGATTCCAAGCAAAATGAGGTAATACGGAGAGCGAAAGAGGAGACTTATTATACTGGAGCCTTTCTATGGGGAGTTTGGATGTGCTCCCCTGCAGACATGCATGTTAGATTACTTGCAATTTTAAACTGGCTCTATGTGTGAGTGTGAATCAGCTGTATATCAGACCAGTGACGCGTCTAGTGTGTACTCTGCTTCTACCAAGGCTGAAAACACCCTCCACATTATGCATGAATTGAGTCTCTTGATTAGTTTTTATAAGGAGTGTGCAGCTCCTTTCACGGTGCACACACTTTGTTAACTGACTTACTGAATAACGCATCGTTCTGTCAGACAAATACAAACAAAAAATTGTAATAATAATAAAAAAATCATCACAAACATACTGGACCAAGTCTAAACTTTTTATCTGTTCTTTGCAGTGTGAAAGTAGCATCAAAGTTGTGTTTCTCGTGAGTTTTGGAGTGTTCGTCTTGTACTTCTTGATGTTTTTAGCAGAAACAGTCACAGAATCTGCACCTGACTGATAAGCTGACGCTGATTCAGTGTCTCTGGAGCCATTTCAACGTAGCCATTCCTGTACGCCTTAAACTGCCCTTCAGCAAAATAACTTTATCAAGGAGAAAATGTCATTTTTAGAGAAATAAAACAGGAGTGGAAGACTTCTTACCAAGAGGCAAAGATCTGAGTCCTTTTCATTTTTAACCATCCAATTATAATTTCAGTCTTTTTTTTGTAGTTTTTGCTGTCACACTTTTTGAGGATTGCCTTTTAGTTGTGGAATCATCAGAAAACTGAGTGAAAATATAGAATTGTGGAATGTGTGGGCAAACAGGTTGAACACAGGTGTTAGATGCAAACAAATGTTACACCAGAAATGACAACCAGTATTTGTGTGCGTGTATGTATATGTGTGTTCATGGTGAAGCCTGGTGATAGCAAGGAGGGGGATGGGATAACCTCTGTCCTATCCTCAGTCTTTCAAGTCTGTCAACAGAGAGCTCAGCTGTGCTTCCACCCACCCAAAGACCTAAATATTATTACCTCTGTCCTCTGAGCATTATTACTCCTCCACTGAGCAACACCAGACACACTTAAAGCTCACCTCCTGATCATCATTATCAGTCTACAGCTCAGAAAGACCACCACTCCACAATCCCATGAATTAAGAAGGGATCCATGCATGACAAAATAAAGGATCTGCAGACAGACAGTCAGCACTTTTACACTGAATGAAGCCCAGTTAGTCCTCTTAGGCAATATTCTATGACAGCTTACCTTTTGCTATCACTCCTATTAATTTAAACATTCTACCACATCTGGAGATACAGAGTAAGTAACAAGGACTCTCAGAAACTGAGACAGGATGTAAAAATCTATCTCAGGAAGTCTGTCCCCATAGAATCACTGAATAAAAACGCTATTGTGTTCTATAGCAGAACATGACTGGACACCTACTAACAAAATACAATTGAGGGCATGTGTGTGTGGAAGGTTTCAGATTCATTCAAGGTTTAGGAGTGCTTCAGATTGATCATTTGCCCCAGAAAATCCCAATGATAAAAAAATATATATATATAAAATAAAATAAAATAAATCAAGGGTCCAGTTAACCCTAACCGGGGTAGGGAAGGGTGAGCGTCTGATGGCTGGGTTTCAGCCCACGGGGCCCAGCCATGCTTAGTCTGAGGAGGTGGCATGTGTACAGCCTACTCTGAGCCCACCACCCAGAGGAGAGGCTGTAGAGGTTCGGTGCCTTGTGGATTGGGTGGCAGTCAGGGGTGAAGGTCCTGGAATTCTGCTCCCTGGCTTTCAAAACTATGAAACTATGGCATGTTACTTCTCTGGTGGGGAATGAGCCTGAGCTGATGCTTGAAGTTGAGAGATGCCAAATAGATACCACTGGGCTCACCTCAAAACACAACTTGGGCTTTGGAACCAGTTTCATGGAGGAGGGCTGGACTCTGTTTGCACTCTGGAGTTTCCCAGTGGATGGTGCTTTCTTGCATAACTGGGACATGTTCATAACTGGTGATGAGTGAGTAACTGGTGATGAGTCCACCACCTGATCCAACTCATCACCAACTGGTGATGAGTTGGATCAGATGGTGGATCAGCTCTGCTCCTCTCTTCACCTGAGGGTCCAAGACATATGGCTGCAGATCTACGATTACAAAGTTGATCACTGGGCTGCAACCTTTGGTGTCCTGGTGCCACATGCACTGATGAACAGCCTTATGTTAAAACATGGTGCTTGTTATGGACAAACTGCTGGTTCAGCTCTGCTCCTGGACAGGCCTGGTGTACCCAAACGGATAGTGAGGGTGCACTGGGAAAATCTGGTAGAGGCCCTAGTCTGTGAGCTCTTCAATTTCCACCTCCAGCAGGGCTTCGATTGGATTCAAAGGGAGGCTCGGGACACCGAGTCAGAGCGGACCATATTCCACACCTCCATTGCTGAAAGCAGCTGCACAGAGCTGTGACTGAAATGTTGTTGCACTTTTATTCTTCTATAAGTGTTAATATATGACCCTAAAACAGGACACTTACACTCTACTTACTGACCTCATATCAAATTTGTATGTCGACTAAGCCTATGTTTGAATTCTATTTGTATATTTAAACCCTCAAACACCACTGAGGTTGCAGCTGAGAGAATAAAAACTATAACTGTCAGGAGCGGGTTATGTTCAAAGTTTTGGTTTACAATCGGCTTGAAGTTCCACATTTTCACAGCTTTTCTTTAAAATTACAACCCTGTTTGTCACACGCTGTTCTCGTTTAAATTACCTGCATAATACAACAGGGCTAGAACGTGCTGTAGAGAAGTAAGATGTGCATTTTGTAGTTCATCTTCTGCATATTGTTTTTTCAGCACGGTGGACATCCGGTGTCACAGTGTTAGTGTCACATCAAGGTCAAGGAAAAGAGGTTAGGAAAAGGAAATAGGAGGTACTTTTGGAATGCACCCCAGCTTCATGTGACTGCTTAAGTGAATCCTGATAAAGGAAAGACAGATAGATGATGACTGTGGCGGCAAATCATGATCCGTTTCCTCAGTGGGAAATGTAGCCCAGCAGGCTAACTGTATCCAAGTCCAAACACAACATGACCACTGCTCACTCTAAGCGATGTTGGGTGATCTATGGTTATACCTTTGACATGCACTGCATCAGTAGGCAGTGTGTCTGGTGCGTCTGCCTCCTCTGGAGAGCTGGAGAGGGAGATAAACGACGGCAGCGCCAAAGAACCCGTGGGGGGCATCCCCGGTGATGTCTGAGAATCCTGTGGCATGATGACAGACAGATGGGGTCTGAAAGAGGAGAAAAAGCAGAGGAAAAAAATCAAAACAAAAAACAACACAACACACGATCAGTTACATGGGCAGAGTTTGAAAAGTCACGATAAAAGTTGATCTGAATTTGATACCTTTTCAGGGGCTCCTTGGTGCGTGCTTTCTTGACTGGAGCGGTCGAAGTGTTGCTGGCACTGCGTTTGACTCGTTGCCGGTGCTGCAGCTTACAGCGGGAGCCACGTGGGCAGGAGCCCGACTTAGAGAAGTCTGGACACACCAGAGTGTGTTTCTTCTTACACTGGTGATCAAAACACACATGCGCCATCAGGTTTGTAGTTTCACTGCATGCATAAAGAAAGTACTACTCATAAGATCAATATGGACAATATGGGTGAATTAGTGTCTGACCTCTTTAAAACCTGTGAACTAGTGTACCTTCATTCATTTTGAGCCAGGCCGTCCACATAAAGACAGACATGTCAAACACTCATTACACTGCGTAGAGTCATGCATGTCGCTGCAGTCTTTCACCTTAAAATTCTGCAGCATAACCAAACTACTTTTTATCATTATGGTTGCTTTGCTTTAAGTCAGACTGAGGTGGTCCACACTTTCAAACTCCTCAGACCCAAGTCTCACAGAAAACCCCAAATCCAGGAATCCACCGTTACACAATCCACTATACCCAAAGGATCTGCTGCCATTTTATTAGTGCCAGAAACCACAGGACACCCACAGAGATCAGAGGTCCATGCCCAACAAGCCAGTTTGCTGTTTGGCAGCATGATGGGGACTTATACGACATGGCATAAGTAAAGCTGCAGACTAGTGTAGTATAAGTATCAAAAATGTTCAAGTACTGGAGGATGGTAATGAATTTGTGACCATTCATAATATTTTTGTCTTCTTCCTGATGTGACTCAAAACTTAACTAATTTACAACATTATGAAACTTAATTTTGGCTGTGATTGGACAACATGCAACATTAAAGAGCTCTGTTCTGTAGTGGTACTGAAATTACTATCAGCACTAGTATCAAAAACTTATGAATGGACCTTTGTTTTTCCAGCATGAAGCCTCAGCAACACTTAATTATGATGACCTCTAGGTTTACAGGCACGATCCTTCTAGCTATATTTTACAAAAGCATGCAAAAGGAATAAAGAAGCAGTGTTCCTGCATATTAAAAGATGACACTGCTTCGTAACAACTGAGATGTAATTAAAGACTGGTTCATGAAGACCTGTATTGCATCCAGTAATTTTAATGACTCAATCCTAATCTTTGAGAGAAAACAGTGAAAGACAAATCTGTTTGAGTGGTCAACTGATTTCACAGATACTGAATAGGCCTGTGACAGGATTTTAAGAGGTAAAAGTGAGGCCCCTCTCCTGATTAGGTATTTTATATGACCCTTCTGTGTAAGTTACTTCTTTTAAGAGACTATGTCTGTGCCACCCATCTCTTTTTACATGCAAGCTGAGAAAGTGGGTCACATTTAGTGTCATTCTGGGGAGTAGTGTGCATGAGAGAGTGATGCATGTTTGCAAGTGAGTGTATATGACAGTGTAATACGGGTGTAAATTGGTAGCTTCATTCTCCACGAGATACGATCCCTCCCACCTGTCAGAAAAGCTAATTATATTCACTCTGGGATGCAGGCTGCAGGGAGAGTGTGTGTGTCTGTGGAGGGGTGACGAGTGCTGGACTGGGAAGCACACAGGTCCAGAAATAGCATGTACCAGGGTTTGTGTGCTTGCATGTGTGTGTGTGTGTGTGTGTGTGTGTGTGTGAGGGATCTTGAGATCCATTTTCCAGGGACACTGTGGACTCCTGGTCAACTCTCTCTGGAGCCCAGTGGCCCTGACTCGCTGCCATCAGAGCCCCTCTCACCACCCTCACACTCATGTTCCTGCACCCCTTGGTGCCAGGAAGGCCCAGGATCAGCTTGCTGTCAAATGTTTCTCTGGATCATCTTATAGGACTGCGGTTTTGTCACATTTCTTTAAACAAATCAGGCCCTCTACTGGTGCCCATAATGACGAATCCTATTCGGTGCATGACATCACCATGAAACCTGCCCGGTATCTTGGTATATCATGCGCCACAATACATATTTTTTTATAGATTGAGTTAATTTTCACTAGTACTATAAAAAAAATTTGTCCAATTACCAGTTGAAAATCCAAAGAGATTCAAATTATACTAGAATAAAATACAAAGGCTATGGATTGTCAAATGACAGTCAGGATTCCTGGCTCGAAGGCGCAGGGGAAAAAAAAAAAAATCTTTGCCCACCGGTTAAAAACTCCAACGTACAGGCAGCAAGCTGAGAGGATACAAGGATACCCAGCCCAGCTCTCCACCTCTCACCAAGGGCAGACTGGAACAGTGACCAGCTCCTCTCCAGCTGTGTGCTGAGGTGAGCCAGACTATACAGTACCAGTCAAAAGTTTGGACATGAATGGGTAAGTGTGTCCAAACCTTTGACTGGTACTGTGTCTAGCTGGTACCACCAGAGAGATGATGTTCCATGTCCCAGTTGCCAGACCTGATAGCGGGGTATCAGTCAACCAGGGCCTCTGCCCTTGGCCGCCACCTGACAAACACTGCACCCAGATCCTAATGGTGCCTCCTTGCGTGTGGTGGGCCTACAGGAGGGCAGGTTCATGTCTTGTCTCCTATTTCGGTCTGCACCCGGCTAGGCCCCATGAGCTAAGGCCTAGCCACCAGGCACTCTCCTTTGAGCACCCTTCCCAGGCCTGGCTCCAGGGTGGGGTGGCATGGTGGTTAGCACTTTGGCCTTAGAGAAAGAGGGTCCTGCACTGACTTGGGCCTTCTGTGTGGAGTTTGGATGTTCTTCCTTTACCAGTGTGGATTCTCACCAGGTACTCCGGCTTCCTCCCATAGTCCTAAGTCAAGCATGCTAGATTGATTAGTGACTCTAAATTGGCCATAGGTGTGAGTATAAATGCTTGTCAGTCTCTGTATCACAGCCCTGCGACAGACTAGGGACCTCTCCAGGATGTACCCTGCTTCTCACTCTGTGACAGCTGGGACAATCTCCAGCCCCACCGCGACCCCGAATAGGATAAGTGTAAAGAAAACGAACGGATGGTCAGATAATTATACAACAACTCGTTGAGCAAAGAGACAACCAGTCTTTTGTGACCCTAACCCTTTTTTAAAAAAATTTGTTGCTGGCATCACATGGAATGAGCTTATATTTTACAAGAATAATAATACAACTTCTTAGTTTTGGCAATTGATGTGCTGTATTTTTCGTCAGTTAAAATAAAAGAAAAAATAGGACTTTAATGATTTCTAAATGATCACATTCTGCTCTAACTTCCATTTTAAACTGCATTTGAACTTTATTGGATACTGCTTGTATAAAACAATGTGAGAGAAAGCTGTGATGCAGGCCTGCTATTAGACAGGCAACTCTGCACATCTAAATACATATGTATGATAAAAGGATCATGAGGTTTCATTGTCAGATCCAACTCCTCCCAGATTATGCTCCCAACCCCATTGTGCCTACCATTTAAAAATGAGACCAAAGTACTCAGGACAGAGTTGTGTTGTGTTCAGAGAAATGGAGTGTAAAAGCTCAGTCCACTCCCCTGAAGCTCCATACATCCTCATTTTCATAAAAAGACAGAAGCAGCGAGAATGAGAGAGAGAGAGAGAGAGAGAGAGCGAGTGAGAAAAGAAATGAGAGAAAAGAGCTAAAGTGGACAGAACATCTTTATCCCACACCAAGTTAACAATTTTCCACTTGATTTAAGGAATGCTGGGATGTCTCTGGGGCCTATTAGAAAGCTCTCTGCTGGGCCAAAACCAGGAAGAGTCAGCACATTTACCAAGAGACTGAGAGAAGGAGCAAAAGAAGCAAGAAAGAGAACAAGGAAGGGAGGGTGAGAGATGGAAAAGACAGTAAAATAAAAAAAAAAAAGAGGATATCACATGCATTTACAACTTTGGCATCAGGCCAACAATCGTTGAGAGCAACTTACAGTGAATGGAAGAGAAGAATAATTGAGCACAGGTTGACAGATTATTAAGATTACAAACTGAAAAAGGGAGAAAAAGAGGGATTTACCGTGTCGCCACACTTAAGGCTGTGATCAGATTGACATTAGTATCTTCCTAATTCATTTCAATATGAATGATGATGATGAGTGTTAATGCAGTGGGGGTGCCAATGCAGAAAGCTTAAGTCAAAGAAATAGCCAGGGCCACCCTGTTGCGTTGAATTGTAGCATTAAAAAGGGAACCTGGCTTCACAATTCTAATTTATGTACAAGCAAACACTCTTTGTGCTCAGTAATTTAACAAATGATCATTCAGATGGGAGGAAAGAAAAGCTGCTCAAAGATCTTTAGGAAAATCCTGTCACTTGCTGTCAGGATTTGGCATGGATGTGCAAGTGAAACTGGTCTTCTAAGACCAAAATCTATTTCCTTATCAACTGTATAAGCATCAAAACAAACCTTTAAGTGTTTCCTAACAGAGAAAAACCTTAGCGATACTGGAATATTACGGTGAAACTTTCAGGGTAGTACGAGAAAAATAAGGCTTTCAACACTTGGAGTGAGGCCCAACTTCAAAGACCAACGCGGCATCACCATGATGGCATGCTGGCACACAGCACAGTTCAAGTTGGTTTTGCTGAATGTTTAGCCTCAAACAGTCTCACCCTGAAGGATGAATTTGTTGCACACAACAGAAGATGATCCTGAATGACAGCTCAGCCAAATTCAAATCAGATATGGTCTTTCATCTTTATGGGCCTGTTCCCTGAACTTTTTCATCATACCTTCAATATTTTGTATCTATCCCCCTTCATTCAACTCATCTTTCACCTCACATTTTGGCTCCAGTTAAACACACAGGAAAGACTGAAAGCGAACATGGAATTTTCCCCCTGCTGCTGGGACATGCCTTTAAGTAGTGATGTGTATAACCAGCCCTTCCTACAACACTGCATTTCTTTGAACTGTCTTGTCATACACTACAGTACGCACAGCTTGATAATGCATCTGAAAATCTTTTGCTTTGCACAGTCGTGTTTTGTTGTTAGTGGGAGCAAATGAAAGGCAGGTGTGAAATATGCGCAGAAGGTTGATATAAAAAGGGTCAATTCACTGATTAATTATGAGGCTAAAGAGCAGCTCAGACAGCTCTCC
Source organism: Pterophyllum scalare (assembly GCA_024447675.2). Classification (NCBI taxonomy): domain Eukaryota; kingdom Metazoa; phylum Chordata; class Actinopteri; order Cichliformes; family Cichlidae; genus Pterophyllum; species Pterophyllum scalare. The sequence goes on from JAMQGT020005653.1 coordinate 52,875, forward strand.
ATCGCAGACTGGCGCGGATGCTGTTTTGACGAGCTGAAGTGGCTGAATGGAAAATGATAAGAGCCTATGAAAGCCAACTATTTAGCTAATCTTCCAAAACTTATGAATGACTGGCCAGAGGCATGCAACGATCCCAGGTAACTGTGAGTTTCATGTGTTAAGAAATCTGAAAGAAGATAGATCTCATGAAGGAGCTACATTCAACTAAAAATGAAAGTAGGGGGAGTAAGAAATGTGAGAAATTTAGGAATGCACAGAAAAATCCTGCGAAGAGCAAGCGAGAAAAAGCTGGGATGAGACAGGATGGTAGCAGGTCTACAAGGAAGAGGAGGGGGAGGGGGAGAAGGAGGATGGAGGACAGGAGCAGACTTAACCCCTGAGCTGCTGAAGTGTCTGCCTGCCTGGCCCATAGTGCCATCCTCAGCAGTTTTCCCATCTATAATTACTGCCTGCTATCCATCATAGAGCCGCCAGAGCATCGCAGCGCAGTGCTCCACAAACACACACACACACACACACACGGGGGAAAATCACAGACCTAAGCACTTTAGCTAATAGAATAAATATTAATATCCCTTTTGTTTTCTATATCCTCATTTCCCCATGCACTATTTAAATGAGGTTTGACAGTGTGAAAAAGCATCTGTTTCACACTCAAAAATAAGCACAACAAAAGGGCAAAAACACAGGGGGGAGGGGCAGGATTGCAGGGTGTGTTTGAGGTTGACATGAGGGCAGCGAGTGTGTGTGGGGACTTGAGCAATGAGTTGTGTGGAGGTGGCTCTCTTACCCATCAGACCCTCAATGTGCCACTCAGACACTACAGTTATGCCATTATGGACCACCGCCCCCTACAGCTGTTCCTGCCTTGTGTGTGTGTGTGTGTATGTGTGTGTGTGTGTGTGTGTGTTGGGGGGTGGATTGGTTACCAAACCACTTGTTTACCTAAGCCTTAACTTAAGTGAAACTTTATACATGTTATACAATCTAACTGTATGCTCAAATGAGGAGCACAGCTTAAAAAAAAGAACTTTGAAATCAGATAACACAATCATTGTAGCACTGAATCCAAATTTAGAGCCAAACAGCATTAAGTCCAAATAACACTGAGATCATATGCTTGTAATGTATTGTTTCCATCATTGCATTTAGACTGACACGGTGATCCAAGTTAAACCTGTGGAAGTGAGCTAATTGGGTGAGCTTCAGCTAACCAGTGTTCACAACTCCAATTTGAGGTGCACTGAAAACTGCTAACTGCCTGGATTTGGTGTAAAAGTGTCTGTATAATATGTAACAGACCTCATGACGAGAGAGAAAGTACAAAAGTGACAGAAGAGTCTGTCGACTACTGGAGGGCCAGATTTAGACTTTATTAATACACTGGGGAATTTCAAGGACCAACAACAGCACAAACACACAGTAGAGAAGCCCACATTATTGTCTGTTTCACACATTTTTGACACTTCCCTATGCGCAGTGTGACCTACAACATGTGAACATGGGTTTACAAAGGTCTGTGTAACACTTACACAGACCATGCTGGGACCTTATGACACATGATGCGATCGTAAACAGCCTGTGACATCCAGTCTGCAAAGTCTGATTTAAAGTGTTTTCATGCATTTGTATGAGTGTTTACCTTCTCTCCTTCGGGACAGTAGCCTTTAACAAAGTCCTGACATACTTCGGCTTTGCGGGACACGTAGACGTGACTGTAGGGACAGTCATTGTTATTACAGATGCCCTTCAGGAAGTAGGAACACACTGGCATCTGGGAAGAAACAGACACACGTGTAAACTATATGAACCTGACAAACTGTTCACAGAGCTTACTAAAGACAGGTTAAAAAAGAACCCCTGTGAAAGGATGAACCACATTTACCCATTCACAGACATTCATGCAGCACTTTATTCTCGTTTAAGTGCTTTCTAACTTTCATGTGCGCACACTCTGATGGGTTCAGTATCCTGCCAAATGGCACTATGATGCATGGAGTGGGGGAGCTCTACCTTCTGAACAGCAGCCACCATTTATTGGTGAGATATTCAAAAACTGCCCCAAACTCCCAGATTATTGTCAAAAAAGCCAATTTAAATGTACCTCTGAAAGCAAAAAAGAGAACAGTAGACACAGAAAATAAAGGGTGGAATTAGTTTAAGAGTTAGAAAAGCCAAAGACAAGCCATCAGTTCAAAGCAGTGACAAAACCATCAGCACAGAGAGGAAGAGAGCAGGGGCGATGAGGGGATGAGATAACATGAGATTATACAAGTTTGTAAACAGACATGCAGTTCTAAAAACCACCACCAGACGTGTCCAGTGTGCCAAGTGATCTGTCACACTGAGCAGCTAAATGGCCTTAATTGCAGTTGACAGCAGCCGAGTGAGAGTGAATGTGTGTCTTGACAGCATGTGTGCGCGTGTGCAGAGAGATCTACTGATTTGGGTGCAGGGGTGAGCCTGGTGGAGGTCGGTCTAAATATACCTCTGAGGGGGATTCGGTGAAGAAAGATGAGGGAGGAGGCGGATTGTGAGAGGGACTCCACCCTGTTGAGATAGGATCAGTTCTACCTAATTAACTGCTACAGAAATATTTATCCAGGCTGAACCTCGTCCAGCTCTCATGATGTGTTTATGTGAACTGGATGTGTGCTCAGACTGGGCCAGGGAGAGCAAGTGGTGAGCGAGATGGCTGGGGGGTTGGGGGCTACGCCAGGGGAGTTGGTTCGGGAGTATCTGGTTTCGAAGTATTTGTGGTAATGGGGGGGACTGAAGGGTGGGGTGAAGGAATCGAGATTCTACACTAGAGCATGGATCAAGTTCGAAGGGGTGCTAGCTGCATAAGCCTGCACACCCTTTCTGTCCACATACAGTTCTGCCTAAGGAGCCTGCATGAAATCAGAGCGGGTGTATCCCATGAAGGGAGGGGCCAAAGGTTTGGGGGTGGGGGTGGGGGTGGGAAGCTGGCATTACAAAAAGACAACTGGGCTCTCAGCACTTACAGGCAGCAGCGTGACAACACACACACACACACACACACACAGGTGCAGAGCATTGTGTGTGTGTGTGTGTGTGTGAAGGGTGAGGCAGCAGAGCACCTGTTGGTGGGTTACTGGTCTCTCTTTGAGACCAGAAAGAAAAAAAGAAAAAGATAGCTTTCCCTTTTTTTTCACGCCAATACTTCAACTGTTTGTCTGAATCTGAAATGACTGGATTCTTTCAGCGGCAGACTATTGTTTGAGTTTAATGTCTTGGCTCTGATAAATACATATCACTCCCGAGGCTACAGGTGGATACTGGGGTGGTGGAGGTGTTGACATGCAGAGCAGCAAGGAGAGATGGGAACATTTGAACTACCTAATTTTGCAGAACCTAAACTGACCGTGTGTGTTTGGTATGACATTAGGAGAGTGAGTACAGCTGCCTGAAGTAGCTCACAGGCTTTGTTCCCTTTTTTACTCTCAGTTTGTATTTTCTTTTAACAATGAGAAAAATCCAAGCAAACCACATGAGACCATTTATTCCACTTATTGTCACTGTTATGAACAGATAAAAATTAGACAAAAAACTCAACCACCAAGTTTGGGAAAACTCAACGTCTGGTAAAAAATGATTTCAAATGCATCCATAATTTTGAGCAATCCAGCTGATACACATCAAACCACTCACATAACCCCGCTGGCAGGGGTACTGAGACTGAAGATCTGAGCAATCAAATTCCAAAACCTGCGCTTACACTCTCACATCAGAGAAAATGAGTAACACAATTAAATCCATAACAGCCTATAGTAAACTGCTCACAGATTTCCAAGATAGGAGGTGGTTTGCAGATTCTAAAGCATGGGTAACCCCTAGACAAGTTGTGCGTCTAAAATTTAGGCTGCTCATTTAGCCATAAGCCCCTCCCTGAACCCACCACCCCCACCCTCCAATCAGGTCAAGTTTTCCTCACTCCTTACAGTGCCATGGAGACAGGAGCCATGCCAAGAGCGCAAACATGAGCCATGAAGACTGTAACCAATAGTGTGTCATCTTATAGCTTCACACTGTACCCAACCCTTTGCACTGAAATCTTATAAAATATTATGTTGTCCAGCATGAGTGAGAATGAGTGTGTGTGTGCGCACGTGTTACCTTCTCTTTAGCCACTTTGTGGGAGAATGGACAGGTACCATCTGCCTGTTTGCATGTCCCTCTCAGAAACCTGCAGATAAAAATAAAAAGAAGCACAGAAGGTAACAGAGCTGTAAATGAGGAGCAACTGTTTTCCCCAGATTTCCCTGATAATGGTTCCAGTATGCTGGTTATTCATCACAACAAAGGAGTATTTTAGATCTATATATGGCTATAATTTGTCCTGCCAAATGGGTACTCCTTTGATTTTGTTGCTGTAACAGACCAAAAGCAGTTTTTAAAGATAGCTGGATGCATCCAGATTTGACAAAGAAAGATGAAAAAGTGCTGATGTTTACTGCTGATGTTTTTTTTCATTAGGCTCCTTGAAAGTGTCCCACAGTGCACCCAACATGTTTTGAATCCATGAATGGATGAATGGTATGGATATTTTGTAGCCAACAGTTTTTATAGTTGGATTCTTGCATGTCTGAAATGAACCAATATTTTCAAACATCATTGTTTTTGCATTGACTAGTTTTGTTCCGAACAAATGAACTCCTCCCTTGAGATCCCCGGTGGCTTGGGGCTCCTTTTGTCCCACTGACAATATAGGTCAACTAAACCAGTTGACCAGGTACAAGTCTCTCATTTCCACTACAGTTTCCACATAAAATATGCACACAAGAACATATCATCACCCTCCTAAAATAATGGCCTATCTAATTTTTTAACAAAAAATTAATTTTTGCCTAAATCATCATATTTTCGATATTTGGTTTCCTTTTTTTTTTCTGAAAAACCTGGCCATTATTTTAGGAGGGTGATGACATGTAGCCTCACTATGTAAGACGATGCTGTTTCTCTACAGATTTCATTTAGTAAACTTCAAGTGAAATGGTCAGATGACGGAGCAGAAAGATAATTAAAAAAGAGAGAGGTCCTTACCACAGACACCAATAATAGCAGAGACTCTTTTTATTTTTAATAAATAAGTGCACAGGACCCATAGCGCAAGTGCATGAAAACAGTGTGTATCAAACAATGATCTACAAACTCAAGTCCAGGCATCTTCGTCCAGTGATCCTTTCGTGAACCTGCCTCCTCCTCCTGATCTCTCAAACACACATTCAACCATAAACACTCAGTACAAAGCAACTCATGAATTATGCACAAAAATGAAGCTGGTGAGTGGTCTGTCCAGCAACGCTGTTCTCTGGCAGTGACCATGTGGCCACCCTGCAGCATTATGCATGAGTCTCCACAGTATTTGTAGGGTCACAACAATCAGAGTGATCCACAACTTATTATAACAATACATACAGGTATCCCCCACTTTGTGATAGCATTTAAAAATAAACATTTGAGTTTTCATGGTGGACATGACCCATTTATAATGATGATATCCAGAGTAATGGCTGTAACAGAGCATCACAGCTTTAACTTCAAGACTGCAAAGTTGCACAGTCTAAATGTGCAGGTGGTGAGTGGAGAAGGTGGAGTGTTTCAGCCACTACGGTGTCTCCAGTACAGTCTGTGACTTTGTAATTTAAGCACAATACTAGAAGATATCACTGAAAACTACTAACACTGTTGTGAAACTCATATTATAATGTGAGGTAAAAAGGACTCTATATTTACATTCAATATCAGGGAAAAAGGAGACAGACTATTCTGATTCCTGCCACATCTTGCTTTTCAACTGCTCTGACCTCCAAAACAAGGGTGTCAGCAACATACAGTATGGCTCTTCAATACTCCAGGGTGGGAACAAATAACACTGATGATCTGAATGCTAACAATAAGGTGGATATGTAAGTAACATGCCACATAAATTGAAATTAAATGTGTGAGATGAAGCATCAAGCATAAGGATTCCTCGCATTTAATTTTTATAGCCTGGAAACCTTTGTGTGTGTAAGTCACCTGGTGCAGACGGCCACTTTGTCGGGATCATGTATGAAGGGACAACTTGTGCCACGGTTACATTTGCCAAAGCGGTTGTAGTACATGCAGTACTGCTTTTGCTGCTTCTTCTGACGGGCATGGCGAATGATGGCAAGACTCCGCTGGACTGCACGGCTGGATTCATGAAACACACACACACACACACACACACACACACACACACACACACACACACACACACACACACACACACACATCCACAGTAAGTAATGAGCAACTGGTGGTAACTAAAGATGACAAACTAGGTTAAGATTTAAGTTTGAACAATCCCCCTGTGAAGATTTCAAGGTAATTCCCAGTATACTAATTTTAATATTACAAGACTACATCTGGCATTTCACTTCTTAGGTGACAGTGACAAAAGGCCATTAATATTACTGCAGAGAGCGAGAGGGGGCTCAAATGCAAAAGCCTTGGCTGGATTTGCTTTTAAGACAACAGGACGGTCCACATTTAACTTTGGAGGACTTTTAACTTTGTTTGGTCATTTTTGCATACATGCCCTTGGATATTTGGATACAAGCGTGTCTGACAGGAGCTGTTGGCACTACCTGGCTAAGTGACGAGAGCTGGAGGGTTTGACCATGACAGGCATCATGTGGGAGACCTGGGGGCTTGAGAACCTTCCTAGATGTGGAGAAAACAGAGTGAAACAGAGAGTGATTTAAGGACAGCCTACAGTTCTGTGAAAAAATATTTGCCCACTTGTTGATTTATTTATATGCACATTTGTCACACTTACATGTGATCAAGCAATATTAGACAAAGAAAACAATACACAAGGCAGTTTTAAATGTCTCGTTAAATCACGGATTAACTGTGATCAACTACATCTTTTGGAAAGCTGAGTTCACTTTCACTGCCACACCCAGGCCTGATTACTGGCAGACATGCAGAATTGAGAAATTACTTGAATAGAACCTGTCTGACAAATTGAAGCAGGCTGAAAGACCTCAAAAAGATCATGCCACGACCTAAAGAAAAATCAAGAACAGATGAGAGGCAAAGTCACTGACATCCATCACTCTGGAAAAGGTCACAAAGTCATTTCTAAGGCTTTGAGACTCCAGCAAAAAACCATTATTCACAATTGAAAGAAACTTGGAACAGTGCTGAACCTTTCCAGGAGTGGCCGGCCTACCAAAATTACTCCATAAGCACATCAACAACTCATGCAGGAGCTCACAAAAGAACCCAGAACATCTAAAGACCTGCAGGCCTCACTTGACTCAGTTAAGGTCAGAGTTCATGGTTCAACAATAAGAACAAGACTGGGCAAAAATGGCATCTGTGGGAGAGTTCCAAGGAGAAAACCACTGCTGACCAAAAGAACACAAAGGCTCATCTCACATTTGCCAAAAAACATCTTGATGATCCCTAGGACTTTTGGGAAGATATTGTGCGGACTGACGAGACAAAGCTCAACTTTTCAGAAGGTTTGAGTCCCGTTACATCTGATGTAAAACTAGCACAGCATTTCATACAACTAACATGGTGATGGACTTAAAAGATGTGTTCACCACAGCATGTCCATCTTTTTTTACAAAATCCACTACCGTCTGTCCTTCTGCATTTCTCTCCTTAACACCATACCGACCTAACACCTTCTCGTCACCTCTGTTCCCTTCACCTACATGTCCACTGAAGTCTGCTCCAATCTCGACGCCCTGGGGACATGCTCTACCACTTCATCCAACTTACTCCAGAATTTTCCTCTCTCCTCTAAGTGACATCTAACCTGTGGGGCATATGCACTGACAACATTCAACATCACCCCTTCAAACTCCTCTCTGACACTCTCTTCACCTCCACCATTCACATGCTTCCTTCAAGATTACCCATACTCCATTTCTCTTCCTCTCTACCATCTATAAGTAATTATCCTATCCACAAACATTTTGTTTGCCAAGTGATAAAAATATCAGCATAAAAGGGTAGATTTTGTTTTTGTTTACCATTAATCTATAAAATGCACTGTCCTGATGTTAGGCTTTGCCTTAAATATAACAACTTTTAAGGTATTCTAACTATCTAGATCAGCTACGACAGAAAGGAAGCTATCTGTATGTGCTCTTCTGTAGCCAAATGGAATAAAAACTAAATATGTGACTGGTTATTTATACTGTGGTGGTTTGACGCATTAGTGCCAATGCCAAATGTGACATCCAGCTCTGTCTGAGAGCATTATAAACACTATGTACCCAATGCACGTCACAAACAGTGGAGGAAAAGAGTAGTGGGAAAGCAGGACAAGAAGATGAGGAGGTTGTAGTTACAGATGGCAGTTAATCTTACTCAGACCTCTAAATTTAGCACTTTTCTGGCTGTTAAGACTCTTGTCAACTGTGTGCTCTGGATTACAGTATGTGGCTCTGTACCAAGAACAAATGTGAAGCTTGCTACAAAGACATGAAATCACAACTCCTGCTCGGAAGACACCCAAGACGTGTCTCTAGATGCAGGAATCTGTGTTGCAATGCTGGTCACGAGCTGAACTGATCAGAGCTTCTCAATTTCACCTGCAGCTTTAGTCGCAGCAGAATGTGTAAAAGAGAGGTAGAGAAGTATGAAGGAGGTGGAGGCAGATCCGGGCTTTAATCTCCCCCATCCACTTCTCCAGGCCCTCCCCCTCACCTCTCTGACAGATGACAAGTTTATTATTTCAGATGGCAAATCCAGCCAGCTCCCCTAAGTCTTTTAGAGGATTTGTGAACAGAACTACAGCCACAAACATGAATATACACTCTTATATGCACACTTACTGCCCTGTTCCTGGAATAAACATCTTAAATGGTGCTGGGTATCTAAACTCTGTATCATTTTATATCAACTGAAAAATGTCCAAACCTACGAATACAGCAATGAAAGGTATTGCACTTACAGAACTGAATTTTCTGCGGCTAAAGGTCTGTCCATCAAAAAGAAAAAAAAAACAGATTTTATACCCAAGGAGAGGGAGACTGACAGAAGGACTGCTGTCATACTGACAGAGATGCAGATGGTATACTGGTCTGTTGTGGTGAACAGAGAACAGAGTGTGGAAGTAAAGCTGTTGATTTACCGGTCAATCCATGTTTCTACCCTCACCTACGGCCACAAGCTTTGGGTAATGACTGAAAGAATGAGATTCTGGATACAGGCAGACAAAATAAACATTCTCTGAAAGGCGTCTAAGCTCTGCCATTGCGATAGTGTGAAGAGCTCAAGAGTTTGGGCAGCTAACTAGGATGCGTTCTGGACACCTCGTAGTTGCAGGGTATATCCAACTGTGAGAAGACCTTGGGAAAGACCTAGAACATGCTGAGGAGATTACATCTCTTGGCACCTCCATATCCTTCTGGAGGAGGTGGCCAGGGAGAGGGCCACTCTCCTCAACCACAAGCCCCATGCAAACCGGTTCCTGTCCCTGGTGCGAGGCAAAATAGATGGGTAGAAGGATGGACGGCAGATTATCTGTGAATAACTTCAAATCTGAAACTGGTACAAAGACAAAATGTGACCCTATGAATCCTACATTTTGACTCATCACACCAGAGAACACCTCATCTTTAAAGATTTAAGAGAAGGCAACAGTGTTTCTGGTTCTTGTTTATATATATTTTTTCTTTGCATGGTAGACTTAACTTGCATTTGTGGCTGCAGAAACAAACTTGACTGACAATGGCTTTCACAAGTGTTCTCAGGCAATGCAGTGACAGAAACACCAAAATCATATACATTTTTAATGCAGTGCCATATGAGTGCCTAAAGAAAACTAGATTTTTGGAATTTTTTAACAATTTAAGGTACAATGTAAATTAACAATTTTTAAAATTTCATGTTTTGCTTTAATATTCTTTCCATCAAAAAGACCTAAAGCATGATGAGGAAATTGCAAGTAAATAGGATTTGCAAGTCATTGCATCCTATTTATGAATATATTACACAACATCCCAACTTTTCATCATGCAGAAGTCATGAAGTAGTGTTGGATGATTTTGTCTTTTACACCACTGCAGATGAAAATCAGGCTCAAATCCTGTCTATAGACTGGGTAGTGTATTAAGGTTCAATTCATATTACAGTTAGTCAAGTACAGTTATGTTAAAGCATCTCTTTCATGTGAAAAAGCTGGGACTATTAGTCAATGTAATGAAATGACTAACTTACAATAACATGAGCTGACTACACATGCAGCTTCTGTAGCTAATGTTATATGGCAAAGTCAATACTGGTCTAGCCTATGATCAAAACATTAATTCTAAAAATAACTTGATGGTTTCTTTACTGTCCACATTAGAAGTTGCAGCAGGCAGGATGTCCACCTCTTTATCTGTACTATATCACATAAGCTCGGATTAACAAGGCAGCTTCACCAACCTGCTTGATCTTGTGTTTGCAGAGTGGCAACCAATCGGAAGAAGTAAACCAGCTTCATTGACAAAGGATGAATTGAGGGATTGCACCAGCATAATAGGATTATTTTGAACTGTGAATCATGCAAAGCTACTCTTGAAAACGTCAAAAATAAAAGTAATTAAATACAGTGGTGTGAAAAAGTGTTTGCCCCCTTCCTCATTTCCTGTTTTTTTGCATGTTTGTCACACTTAAGTGTTTCGGAACATCAAACCAATTTAAACAATAGTCAAGGACAACACAAGTAAACACAAAATGCAATTTGTAAATGAAGGTGTTCATTATTAAAGGTGAAAAAAAATCCAAACCATCATGGCCCTGTGTGAAAAAGTGATTGCCCCCTAAACCTAATAACTGGTTGGGCCACCCTTAGCAGCAACAACTGCAACCAAGCGTTTGCGATAACTTCTGAGGCTTTTACAGCGTTCTGGAGGAATTTTGGCCCACTCATCTTTGCAGAATTGTCCTAATTCAGTTACATTAGAGGGTTTTCGAGCATGAACGGCCTTTTTAAGGTCATACCACAACATCTCAATAGGATTCAGGTCAGGACTTTGGCTAGGCCACTCCAAAGTCTTCATTTTGTTTTTCTTCAGCCATTCAGTGGTGGACTTGCTGGTGTGTTTAGGATCATTGTCCTGCTGCAGAACCCAAGTTCGTTTCAGCTTGAGTACACGAACAGATGGTCGGACATTCTCCTTCAGGATCTCTTGGTAGACAGCAGAATTCATAGTTCCATTTATCACAGCAAGTCTTCCAGGTCCTGACGCAGCAAAACAGCCCCAGACCATCACACTACCACCACCATATTTTACTGTTGGTATAATGTTCTTTTTCTGAAATGCAGTGTTCCTTTTACGCCAGATGTAATGGGACACACACCTTCCAAAGAGTTCCACTTTTGTCTCATCGGTCCACAGAATGTTTTCCCAAAAGTCTTGGGGATCATCAAGATGTGTTTTGGAAAAATTGAGACGAGCTTTAATGTTCTTTTTGCTCAGCAGTGGTTTTCTCCTTGGAACTCTGCCATGCAGGCCATTTTTGCCCAGTCTTTTTCTGATGGTGGAGGCATGAACGCTGACCTTAACTGAGGCAAGTGAGGCCTGCAGTTCTTTGGACGTTGTTGTGGGGTCTTTTGTGACCTCTTGGATGAGTCGTCGCTGCGCTCTTGGGGTCATTTTGGGCGGCCGGCCACTCCTGGGAAGGTTCACCACTGTTCCGTGTCTTCGCCATTTGTGGATAATGGCTCTCACTGTGGTTCGCTGGATTCCCAAAGCTTTGGAAATGGCTTTATAACCCTTTCCAGACTGATATATCTCAATTACTTTCTTTCTCAATTGTTCCTGAATTTCTTTGGATCTCGGCATGATGTGTAGCTTTTAAGGATCTTCTGGTGGACCTTACTGTGTCAGGCAGCTCCTATTTAAGTGATGTCTTGATTGAGAACAGGTGTGGCAATAATCAGGCCTGGGTGTGGCTAGAGAAATTGAACTCAGGTGTGAAAAACCACAGTTATAGTATGTTTTAACAAGGGGGGCAATCACTTTTTCACACAGGGCCATGATGGTTTGGATTTTTTTTCACCTTTAATAATAAACACCTTCATTTACAAATTGCATTTTGTGTTTACTTGTGTTGTCCTTGACTATTGTTTAAATTGGTTTGATGTTCCAAAACACTTAAGTGTGACAAACATGCAAAAAAACAGGAAATGAGGAAGGGGGCAAACACTTTTTCACACCACTGTAAGTGAATGAGCTTTATTTTTTTTTAAAAAGATTACTCTGGATTTCATTTTTGACATATTTAGAATAATTTAATTAAAAGTGTTATATCCTTATGTGGCTCTAAATCACAGAGACCTATAGGGATAAAGAACATCTTTAATTTGATGTGCTTTGACTAAATAAGTGACTTGATACGCACACTGTGTGTTTGCAGATTAAAGGAGAAATGTTATTTGTAGTCAGCTCAAAATGCTGAAGTTAAATAACCTAAAAGATGCTTCATGTTTAGGTGCGATTTTCAGACTCAAAAGCTGATTAGAGGTCCAGTATTATCAAGTAAACCTCCCAGGTCTTCTCTACAGTATTTTCTTTTAGACAAAACAGAATCACTACACTTTCTGTTTCATGAAGTAAACATTCCAAAAACGTAGTTTCTGAACAGCACATTTAAAATAAGCATGAAGAAAATCATTCAAACTCTTTCAGCCTGTTTGTTCTTGATCAGATCGATAATCTTTAGAAGAAAGCAAACCACATTTCAGGTACAGTCTGAGTTTCCACAGCGGCCGAGTGAATGATTAGTCGTCTTTCAATTCCACCTTTAACTCTAACTGAACCAAACATCTGCCAGAAACTGTTCAACACACAACACATATACCTGTTCGATTGATGGACATGTTCGCGGCCACGGTGCGAGACAGCTTATTGGCCGACACACGGTATAAGGAGCCACGAATCCAGCACATGCTGCTTCCTCTCCACTGCTGTGTGGATGCTGGGTGTCTGTCGTGGGAGCTCGAAGACGGCTCTGAAGGAAACTCCTTAGAGATAGAGGGATTAAAATAAAAGAACAACATATGGCAATCAAATTTTTCACAACTTTGGTTTATTGCTACTTAGTATCATCCATTTAGCTCAGTTTATACACTGTAAAATTTTCACGCATGCATTGCTTTGAGAGAATACTGCCTGCTAGAATACTTTCCGCACATCCTCTCTTTCGGTTCCACCTTTCTTTTACCCATCCTCTCCTCAGTTCTTCCAGTATAACTCCTTTCTTCACTTTATGTTTCCCATCCTGTAGTCCCCCCCCCTCTCTCTCTCTCTCCCTCTCTCTCTCTCTCTCTCTCTCATGTCACAGCACTCTGTTAAATTGCTCCTCTAATGGAAAGGACGGTAGTGTGGAAATGGAGAGAATTGAAAGAGGAGAGGAGGAAATCAATGAGATAATAGGCAGGGCAGGGGGCCAGAGCAGCGAGGTTGGCCCCTACACTCGAGTGTAGAGACCACACACACACACACACACACACACACACACACACCGTATTACAACACACTCCTACTATGGTATGTACAGTACACAAAATCACAGGCCTTTGCACATAGGTTCACAATTCAGGAGTCACTCAGTAGGCCTGTGTATGTGCGCAGTATCTGCACATGTGAGTCTACAGTGTATGTGGAGCTGCAGGGTGGTGGTGGGGCGGTGCAGGGGTTATGGCGATAAATTGCGCTGTCCTGTCAGTTCTATTTGGTGCGGATTGGGCTGGTGTGCAGGGCGCCGCTGGAGGTAATTTGCTGCCGTATTTCAGATGGGCTGGAAATGGGTTTAGAGCGAGAGTTCATGCCTCCCATTACAGAGAAGAGAGAGAGGGTTACCCTGAACGCATGGCGCGCACAAAACAACTGACATGGATGCTTAACACGTCCAGAGCTGCTGCACTGCTGCAAATAATATCAGCCATCAGCTGTGTTCACATACACGCTCTACCTGACTGTGTGCCATAACTCAGCAGCACAGACACTCAGTTTCACTGATACAAGATCAGTGGCTGCCCTACACAGGGCAACTGCAGCCAGGGGAGCTGTAATAGAGGCTAATGTTGGAGTGCTGACTGCCACCCAGGGAGGCTTAAACAAGGGCTGGGTGGCCTGGGGAGCCACAATGGAGGTTAATGGGGATATGACATGAACAGTTAACACAGACGGCAGTTAACCCTGACATGGGGCTGTAGGGAAGGGGTGACTGTTTGGATGTTTTCTCACTGGGTTCATACGTTCATTCAAGTCTAAATCTTAGAGCAATCGTGCTAGTGATTTCGCACATCTCTGGACCACTGCGTTAATCTGTGTCGTCCCCATCACAGTATAGTCGTTCCTTATTGTCACCAGAAATGATCACTGTTTGATGCACACACCTCTAATCTTGACCCCATCCAATGAAGACTTTGGCTTAGGAGGTAGATCAGGTCCTTTACTAATCGGACGGTTGCTGATTTGACCCCCAGCTCCTCCAGTCCGCACATCAAAGTGTCCCTGGGTAAGATGCTGAATCCCAAACTTTTCACTATGAATCTATTAGCATATATTCATGTGAAAAAGAAAGTTTCTTTGTTTTCTATATGCAGTGGTTTTAGTGGTTTTTAGTATGATTTATGACAACATTGTTTCAGTTCATTGAGGTTTACAGACATTCATTTATGCTCAGCTGTCTTAAGAAGTCGTCACAGCATTTCAGTCCGGTTGAGGTCTGGACTTTGACTAGGCTATTACACCTGTTGAGCTTTAGCAGTCACACAGATGGCATCACATCTGATTCTGCAATATTTTGGTATAGAGAGGAGTTTGTGGTTGACTAAATGACTGCAATGCTCCTAGATCCTGTGGCTGCAAAACCAAACCAAGTAATCATTCCTCCACCATCAACTGGTATGAGGTGTTTGTGCTGATATTCTGGTCTTAAGCTTGGTGTGAATTTGCTGGCATGTCCACTCCTAGGATGACTGTCGCATTGTGCTGACACATACACTATATTGCCAAAAGTATTTGCTCGTTTGTCTTCACATGCATGTGAACTTGAGTGATATCCCATTCTTAACCCATAGGATTTAACCCTATAACACCGGGCGATTGCTGCTGACACATCAGTGACCTGCCGTGAACAGCTGGTTAACACCGAGCGTATCACCGCTGAGACATCTGATCAAATGCACTTTGGATTACCATAATTGCATGACCGTTTGTCCTGTCAGAAAAATTCAAATGGTTTCTGAGAGCTGAGAAATTGTGCTTTACAGCCAATATAGGGTTATTATGGTATTTATTGCCAGAAGTCCTCAAACAGTGGGACATTTGAAGTATGCGGTGTCCCCGACAACATGTCCAGTGTTATAGGGTTAATAAAATGTCTGCTCACCCTTTGCAGCTATAACAGCTGGGAAGGCTTTCCACAAGGTTTAGAAGTGTGTTTATGGGAATTTTTGATGATTCTTCCAGAAGCACATTTGTGAGGTCAGACAATGATGTTAGAAGAGAAGAGAGAGAAGGCCCGCAGCCTCTGCTCTATTTCATCCCAAAGGTGTACAGTTGTGTTGAGGTCGACTCTGTGTAGGCCAGTCAAGTTCTTCCACACCAAACTCACTCATCCATGTCTTTATGGGCCTTGCTTTGTGCACTGGTGCGCAGTCATGTTGGAACAGGAAGGGGCAATCCCCAAACTGTTCCCACAAAGTTGGAAGCATGAAATTGTCCAAAATGTCTTGGTATGCTGAAGCATTAAGAGTTCCTTTCACTGGAACTAAGGGGCTGAGCCCAGTGCCTGAAAAACACCCCCGCTTTACACTTTGCACAGGGCAGTCAAACAAGTACTAATAGGGAGGAAATTTCATGACTGGACTTGTTGCACCCTATCACGGTGGAGAGCGAGCTCCATCCATTCACTTCCGCTTATCCTGTTCGGGGTCGTCCCAGCTGTCATAGGGCGAGAGGCACATCCTGTACACCCTGTCACAGGGCCAACAGAGAGACAGACAACCATTCATACCTATGGGCAATTCAGATTGGCCAATTAACCTAACCCCAGTAAGTGTATGTGTGTCTTTGGACTGTGGGAGGAAACCGGAGATACCCGGAGGCAGAAAAACTCCACACAGAGAGTGGCCCAAAGTGGAATCGAACCCAGGCCTTCCAGATGGTACTCCAACTGTGAGGCAGCGGTGCTAACCACCGCGCCACCGTGCTTGACAGCCTGCATGCCTAGATGCTATTTTGTGGCCAAGGAAGTGATTGGAACACCCAAATTCAATGATTTGGATGGGTGAGTGCAGAGAATACTTTTGGCAATGTAGTGTATACCTGAATGCTACAGATGAGAAAACTGCCAAAGCTCCTGCTTTTACACAGGTGGCCATACCTAGTGATGTTAAATTAATCAAGATTAATTGATCAGCAGTACCTGCCTGCTAATTACAGGCCACCTACTAATCAGAAGGTTGGCGGTTCGATTCCTGGCTGCTCCGGGCTGCATGCCAAAGTATCCTTGAGCAAGATACTGAACCCCAATTTGCTCTCCAATGCAAGCGTTGGAGTATGAATGTGTGTGAATGTTAGGCAGTAAGCATTTAGCTTAGTTTCATATGGAAGTGCTTGTATGAATGGGTGAATGCAGACATTTTGTATAAGCACTTTGTCTACTCAGAGTAGAAAAGCGCTATATAAGAACTCGTCCATTTACCATTCCTTAGCAGTAATTAGCAGGTATCTGTGTCTATAGAATGCAGTTAGACAGCCTGTGGATGTAGCTCATAGACCCAATCCTGACTCAGAAGGTGGATCAGCTACCATGTGTCAGCAGCAGCACCCCTTTGTTAATGGGAGAGCTAAGATAGCATGGAGTAAGTTCACAGCAAAGCAACAGTAGTTTACAGTTTGCAGCTATAGTGACAACTTTTCTTTGACATGAAGTCCAGTCTTGCAGTCTCTCATAAAGAATGATTCCCAGTCTCTTCCTCACAGCAAGAATGAAAGTTTATTCACTTAACACAGATCTATCAAAAGATACCCAAAGCCAAGACATCTCTTGTGTTTTAAGAAAAGTGGAAAATAGAGTTCCCCCAAATATTGCACAATAGTTAAATGAAC
>JAMQGT020005653.1:75000-97485 GCA_024447675.2 Pterophyllum scalare
AAATAATCATTATAACTTACACATCAAAAACTACCCCCCCCCAAAAAAAAGACAGTTTTGCTTTTCTCCAAAATAAAGGTTTGTGTTAGGCGCCTTAAATGTGCATTCTTAAAACTGGCCAGCAGGGGGACTCCACTAATTGCAAAAAGAAGTCTGATTGTGGAGAGTTCTATGAGAAAATGACTCCAAATTTCACTTGATTTGCTCTCAATCACGAGATTCACATCTTCTTTAACACAACATGTTCATTCCATAAATCACAGCCACATTTAGAATAAAAGAGATAAAAACCTGTAAATCATGTTAGCTTAAAATCAATCAACCAATAATTGACGTCCTCTTAGACATTAATTGACTCTCAAAGTGCCATATCACTCACTCACTGTGTTACAGGGCTTAAATGACTAGCTGACTAACTGACCGATCACTTTCTGACTCCAACTTTTCAAATATGATATAAATTGAATGTATCTGAATTCTGGACTATTTCTCAAATAAAACGAGCAACAAGGACATGTCTGCAGGATTCTGGAAATACGACATTTTTGATGGACAAAAATAGTAATGAAACCAGTGAGTCCGGTTAACACGTATGTACTGCGAACTCAGAAGTACTGAGACAAAGATGAAAGATTAATGAATGAAGATAAAGAAGAAGGAAGAGATGAGGGCTGCAATGAGGGAAAAAAAAAAAACACCCAGCCACCATCTCCCTCTCTCTGTATCCATCCTGGATTTGATGCGTTCCTTGCTGGGATAAATTAATGTGAGGAGCACACTATTGTAAATGGTTTATTCTCTGGGTTATCTACTGTGTAAAAATGAGCACCATAAATTTCCCACCTCTTCCACTCATGTTACACATGCCTGTGACATAAAAGACAGGGCTCCACTCCGCACTGAAGGATATTAGAGACTGAATCACATTAAAGCCCGGACCTGAGGAAGTGTGTGTTTGTTAATGTGGATTACCTGGCAGACTGGATCCTCTTTGCACGCCAGGAGAGGGCTGGGTTGTAGTGGAGGGCCTGCACGGTGCTGGAACCCGGATGGGTCACCATCTTGTAGCGTGTCCTGAACACCCTTTGGGAGGCGGGGTTACGATGGGAGGAAGAGGTGGCATCTATGGGCAGGGATGATTAAGAAACAGAAACCGAAGTTAAGTGAGTGTGAACAAATGCACATTCACATCATTCTGAATGCATAATGTGCGCATGCACACACAAGTTTGTCTGAGGACTCTGGCAGGTGTGCTCTTTAATAAGCTTCACATATAAAAATGAGAGGGAATAACAAAGGCAGAATTTTTATGAGTCTAATAAATCATATGCTCTGTCTCTTTCCTCGCTGCCATTATTCCTCCTACCCAGCCTCCCTCCTTCCCTCTCACTTTAAGTCTCATTCGTTATATCATTTTACAAATCCATCAGAGAAGAGGCATAAGAGCAGAGCGATCGGGTGGTGGGGTGGGACTAAGTGTTGTTATTTATTTATTTATTTGGCTGTTTATCCATCAAGTTGTTTTATGATGGCCTGGGCTGGCTGACGCACAGAGAACAGAATTTGCATTGAGGATCGGCCAAGTCCCCGTACACTACACTACAAAGGCCTGCGAACTGAAGTTTAAATTGTGAGGACATCGTGAATAATTGCAAAAGTTAAATTTTTTTTAGTCGCACTTCTCTGTTCTGCAGTTACTGGTAGTCATCACTAATATGTCAGATAGAATTTATTTTTCTGAAAAACTACCTACTTTTATTTTCCTTCCATTATGACACAATAATCAAGATGATTGATTATTGTGGCATATCCCATTTCACAAAGTTGCATTCTTTCTGACTTGTTATAAAGCCTGTGCACATTTTTGCACTTTAGCTCCTCCCTAAAAACCAAGAAGATAGAAGGAGAACCTTTGGGCAGCAAGATCCATCTACAAGGAAAAGTGATGCGATTTCCATAGGTGGACATGTAGAAGGGTCCTCATCATTTGCAGCATGCTCTCCAGTCCGTCACCCAGTTGAAGTGGGGTGCTCACCGTCTTGTTTGCTTCCAGGTTACCCCCACCTCCTCCTTCCTCCAGAGGAGGACAGCACAGGGGTTAAAGCTGGCAGGAGAGCTTTTAATTTCCTGAGACTGAACTACACCTTCGGTCAGCCACAAACTGTAGGCAGTGTCCAGGACTCACCCTGCAGGCCTCTCTCATGGTTCTAGACACATTCTGAGATATGAGCTTTATCACTCATAAATAATAATAATGTCACCATTAACAACAGAATAATAGAGGAAGAATCCAAGTTGTGGTAAGCCAGGCATATCCTCATAGGCAAGCTGTTGCAGAGAGGGAGTCCATTACTTTGCAGGATTTAATTTGCCACAAGCTACATGGTACTTGAAGAAAAGGTAAAAATCTTCCACTGCCACAGACTGAAAAACAAGATTTAATGCAACATGAATCAGCTGCTCAACGTATTCACTCAAACTATTAAAGAAAAAAAGAAGTCGTTATCTGCACTCTCTCCTCCCCCCTTCTACCAATCATTCAATGCAGTGGTCAGCGACAGCACTCCATCTTCCTAATGAGTAAAGAAAAGAGTGAAGAGAGGTTTAAGAGGGGGGATTACGAATGAGTTTATGCACCCGGTGAGGAACTCATTTCCCATTACCTCTTTTTCAAGTCTTTAAGTGCCAGTTGTTAGGATTGTTGCTGTTTTAATTAGCGCCCAATAACAAACCGTGACCACAGGGCCTGTGGTGAAGAATAATAAAATGATTCCATTTCCACCTCTACTCATTTAACTTTCTCTCTCTCCACTCCTCCCCCTCGTTCTTCCTCCTGTTCAGACATGCTGGTTTCATTTGTCAGCCATGATGCAGCTCTGGATCAGCTGGAGGATTTATCTCAGACACACATTTACTTCTCAAATAAGATAGAATCGATATACATCACCGATGGGGATATTCTCCTGCGATTAATGTAAATATAAACGAAATGAAAAAGTCACAATAACATTACAGCCTCATTTCAAAACAGAAAACTCTTCAGCAGACGTCTTATTATGTCTGCAAATCCATTTTGCCCTAATTTGGAGGCCTTGCCCTAAACTTTTATCCAAATGCTTTTAGTCACCCCCATATCTTTACTAACCCCCCTGGGATAGTAAAGATGTAATACATATTGGTGCTAATGCAGTGTTTCTTCCCTCTCCACATGTTTATACACCACTACTGCATTTAGAGGTTTAAGCCACTATAGTAATAGTAATAGTAATTATAAAATCTGTCTCTCTGCCATGGTGTGTCTTTCTCCTCTCTCCCTCTGCTTTCTTCCCCCTCCCCTCACCACCAACCAGTCAGGGCAGATGGCTGCCCCGCCCTGAGCCTGGCTCTGCCAGAGCTTTCTTCCTGTTAAGAGGGAGTTTTTCCTTTCCACTGTTGTCAAGTGCTTGCTCATAGTCTTTACCCTGCAATATAAACATCTATACACGTGAATTGAAGCAAGTAGTTTCTTAAAAGGGAGAGAAAATCAATGTGTAATAGTGTTAGAACACTACATTCTAATAAAAAATAGTCTTTTACCAGGTTTTCAACAATAATATACATTTTTATTTGTGAAATGGTTAGAAAAGACACTTTGTTGAATTGGATAACACAGACCGATCATTCCTATGTGTACAGTCATTTCTCAAAGGCCCATGCTGATTAGTGAGTGCCGTGTTTTTAATGGGAATGAGGGTACTGTGGAAAAGTCTAAGGCTCAGGTCATGACAAATTAAAATGAATGAAGCCAGGTCAATGTTATTTTAAACTAACAAAACTGTATTTGGGATATTGCTGTCAAATGTGTTATTTTACAAAAAGAGAGAAAGATATACTGTGGTACTGATTTTAACTGTACTTCTATTTTCTGATTAAAAGGGTATGTGTGTTGGGTTTTGGGAGAGACCTAGCTTAAAAAAGAAGACAGTACAAGAGGGCGCCTCACAAGGAGAATATGGGTGGGGGTAGTCATTTGTACAGGATTAGTTGCCTGGCTTGTAGTCACTTTTTCTCCCACAATCCATCTGTACTCCAGTCAGAGCTATTTGGGCATCCTGGGAGATGACAAATAGGGCTTGTCAAAGGTGCTGCCACGATTCCCACCCTGCAACCTCATACACCCTCGCTCACCCCCCTTTCCTCCTAACCGGCACCTCAATATGCCTCTAAACACTCATTGCAAACATCATGACATCAACCGTGTCCAAGACGCTGTTGCACAGCTGTTCCACCTCTGCTGTTGTTTAATGACATCTATAGTGAGTTGTGCTGTTGGTGTTTTCGTTTGTGTGCACGTCAGCAGGGATGGATGGACGGCGTTGCTCTGATTGTAAACCATTGCAGGTTGTGTTGGTTGAGTGGCTCTTGGAGCAATGGGGTTTCAATCTTCTACTATAGGATCATGACCAATGAGCATGTGAACACATACACGCACACACAAACACACTTACTCACACATATCCACCTGGGGTCTCCATCTTCCCTTAATAGACCTTTGACAGTGGCCTGCCTTGCAAGTGGTGCCCTGCACTGTGAAGCCACCATTTGCAGACGCATGCAGCTCACATCCGTCCATCCATCTCTCGCTGACTTGCTGCTGTGAATCTACTGATAATCTACTCTTGTCACCTCACACTGCACTCATTGCTCCTTTTGCAAGTGGTCTGCCTTCCTGTCACAGAACCACATTAACTGCATGTTTTTCCACCTCTCAAGATATTCTTGTTTTGTGCCTCTGGCCCAGTACAAGTGAAAGGAATTTTGTTTGATTATACCAAGTAGGCATGTACCATCATCAGTGCCAATCCTATCCTTATTAAGCAGACTGAGCATCAGCCATGACATGACCAATTCCCTTACTTCTTATTTCTAAAAATCAGTCAACTTTTAGTGTTTACAGATCATTATTATCATTATTATTATTATTTAATTAAGCGAATTAGAACCAATAACTTAGTTTACACTGGCACATCATTAGCAGACAGTGTCAGTGGCAAAAAGAACCAGACAAATTTTATTACAACAAATACATTATTAAGATCCTTTGACCACCCTGCTAATTCATAAGACATGTCCCACTACAGAAAGAATCAAAAAGGTCATGACCTATACAACCACACTGGAAAACTAAAAAAAAGTGAAGGGAGCCATCTTAGTGGTGGGCCTGCTTTCAAGACTGTGCAAATATTGGAATAACAATGCAAATGTGGAAAACAGAGGGACATAATTAGGTAAATTTTAATAGATCCTGCTTATGTTTATTATGTTTCTTGCCCTTTTGGTATTTGGCTCTTTGTTGTAATGTCTTGGTGACAGA
This sequence comes from Pterophyllum scalare, assembly GCA_024447675.2. Taxonomy (NCBI): domain Eukaryota; kingdom Metazoa; phylum Chordata; class Actinopteri; order Cichliformes; family Cichlidae; genus Pterophyllum; species Pterophyllum scalare. The sequence continues at coordinate 80,354 of JAMQGT020005653.1, forward strand.
AATGGTATATATCTCAATATAGATCCACAACAATCTGCATATCTATAGTGTGCTAAATGTAATTTGAGTGTACTAGCATTTCAGAACAAGCCCCCCACCCCTTCCTTCACTTCTCTCCTCTATGATTCTAACAGTCCAGCAGACAAACTCACTCAAAACTTGCAACACATTATTAATTTTAGATCCTACTTCATCAACATGAAGAGACAGATGGCGCATCACATAAGTGGATCTGAAAGTGTTGAGCTAGAGTTCCATCCCTAAGATGACTGAGCCTCGTATCATAGACTAGACTTTAAGTAAACTTGTCTTCCGTGCTCTTTCACACTCTATCCTAAGCTCTCTAAATTCAGGCTACTGACAGGCCACCACTCTGAGCCTCCAATCCTGCATCCTCTTAGGGATCCCCCAGCAGTCTGCATCTCCATACCTGACGGATAATTCCAGAGAACAGCAGTCCCCTTCTGCCCCCTCCCTGGGACAACCCGATGGATCATAAATCTTATTATTGACAGTGCCTGTTCCCCTAACCATCACATGTTCCCATTCCCTGGGGCTCATCCTCTGACTCCCACAGCTCCATCTCTCAAAGAAGACAGCAGTGCCATGCTAACATCAGACTTAACAAGCAAGTTACCACAATTTAATAACCCACTGGAAGTCAACACGGTTATAATAATATGATCTCTGCATGTTTGACGCCAAGCAGCACTTTCTGCCAGACGAGCCAGACACATCAGAGTTTGATATCCCGCCATGCCAAGAGAGAACTGCATTCTGTGGTCTTGGAATTACTGCATCCAGTAACTCAGAAAAGAATGGATCATCCAGTCACAGAGTATGAGCAGAATGGGAGGCTGGCAGGATTTGCTGTATGTTAACTAGTTTAGCATCTTTTTACGGAAAATTAAGAAGGATGGAGAAATGTGCCAATAGATTGCAAAAGGTTCACATATTTCCATGTAACACTTAATGCTTGAAGCCTTCTCTGTCAGTACATGTATACTGTATTTTTTTTTTAACCCACAATGGTAAACTGGGTCTATTTTGTCTGCTGTTGCAGGACATAGGATATTGGTAATTTCTGATCTCTTATCAGATACCAAATGTGTGTGTCTGTTTAATGGTTTGTATTAGACTGACCAGGTACAAAATTAAAACCAGACTGCTCAAGCAAGTTACATTGATCATCTTATAGCAGCATCTTGCTGGAAAATCTTTGTTTCTGGCATTCATGTGGATGTTACAGACCAGACACACACCCTGCAAGTGCAAAAAAAACCAAAAAACAAAACAAAACAAAGCAAAAAAAAAATGCTGGTTTGTCACAATCTTTGAATTAGGCAGATATTTTTTTACTTTGCTGAGGGGAGTCACTTCACACTGTGCTGCGGAGATGCCAACAGTATGCAGCTGTGCATGCTGCAGGGGGGAGGGTACAGCATTTACTCCACTACGTTTAATTCACAGCTTTAGTTAATTATTTTGCACATTTTGAGTATAAATATCAAATATAAATCAACTAATTAATACTATATTAATATACAAAAAGCTAATCAGTAGTATATTTAAAAAAGTATCCTCTTTTTTTGGAACAGTAAAAACACAGAAAAGTGTGATCTACTGGCTCAGTGAGCTAGTGGGGTACAAATATTACAGTGGACTCTGGCATGCCACACAATCAACCATCCCCCAAACATCACAGTTGACCCTCAGAGGTTCCATGCCCTGCCCTGACACACACACACACACACACACACACACACGCACGCGCGCGCGCGCGCACACACACACACACACGCACCCACACACGCACGCACGCACACACACACCCAAGTGCCATATGAAATTGTTAAAAAACATTTACAAAATGGCATAGGCTCATGAATTCAGAGGACCTGTGTCTACTTTGAATTCTCTGTATGACCCCCGATCCATTCCTGCAGATTAAAAAAAGAAATAAAAATTCCACATGATGAAAAAAAAGGGATTAGTTGTACAGTAAACGTGATGACAGACAAGTCGTTGTAACCAATTGCTCTTGGGTTTGTGACCAAATTAACACTTGGCTACAAGTGTTATATTTACCAGAGTATTTCTGTATGATGGACCTGCTACCGTCTTTTTTAGACAAATACTCAGGGGTCTATTAGTGTGTGTGGATGAAGTGTTGGTTGCCATTAGCAGATGCTGTCAACTGATGTGTTGCTAATGTCACCACAAAGAGGCATGTTCGGGGGGAAGAATGTGCTTTGGAAAGAGAAGGGGGAGGCTACGGGCTTGTGGCCTCGTCCATCATCACAGTGACGCTATCAGCTGTAACGTATACCAGCTGACCTAGGAACCCTCATTGGAAGGGCAACCATTCCGCTCAGCCAAACGCAAACACAAACACAAACACACGCTGGTAGTTTGTCGCTCATATAACCAAAAACTGAAATGGCTGGAAACTCTGAGATGGTATAAAAAAATATAGGAAAAGCAATACTGTACTGCTTCTGATATACTTCTATGGTTTATGAAAGAGCATGCAAAAGTTTATCTAGTTATCAAGTGCCAGTATATGATAGTCTAGTTTTGGAAATAGTCACAACACCTAACTCCAAAGAAAACTAAAAAAGTGTCCTTTTTGCACTTTACATTTTTACCACAAGCTAGTGTACCCCTAGTTCCAAGTTCAGATAAATAAAGAATTAGATATCCATACTGAATCAGTTGGGGCCTGGGTTAACAAGGACCACCTCCCATGCTATTGGCCAACAAGGTGCTGGTGGAAAATGTGCTACTGTTGGCCTAAGACAAAAGAAGAGGACATGGGGAAGCCCTGTTAGGAAGCAGAAAGAGAGGAGGAAAAGCAATAATGTTGAGGTGAGAGTAGAGACTAAATGTAAGGAAAAGGAGAGAGTTAGTTAGACCAAGTGGAAGGGAAGCAAGGACAGGAAAATTGGAGAATAGCAGGGGAGAATGTAGCTGAGCAGCATCAGATGGTAGTCTGTAGGATGACTTTGGACATGAAGAAGAGGAAGTGACTGAAAACAGAGGGGAGGATTAAATGGTGGAAGCTGAAGAAGGAAGAATTCAGGAGTTAAGGAAAGAGTTGAGACATGTTCTGGGTGGTAGGGAAGAGTTACCACATGGCTAGAAAAATACAGCGACAGTGGTGACAGAAACTGCCAAAACGGTATTTGGTGTATCCTGCGGACAAAGGAAAGAGGACAAGGAGACATAATGATGGAATGAGAAAGGAAAGTATTCAAGGGAAGAGGTTAGCAAAGAAAAAGCAGGATAGTCGGGGGAGATGAAGAAAGTGGACGGGAGTACTGGGAAGCTAGCAATGTGGCAAAGACAGAGGTGGTAAAATGTTATGATGATGTCCCCCTGTGCCTTCCCCTCGTTAAAGTATGACAGAATTTGAAACTTTTTAAGAACCTAAAAAATACACTGTTTAGTTTTATCATTTACACATTGTTTAAAATGAAATAGAACCTCAGGCTGAAAGAGCCTGATTTAAACAGAAGTAACTGTATACTGCCCTGCACTCTGATCTAAAAAAAAAAATCATTTGGTAGATCAACATTAAGTATTAGCTTTAATGCTGGCAAAATAAACCTGGAACAAATGTTTTACATTTGTCCAAAATGGTGATCAGATTTGGGAAAGACTACTACACATTTCAGGACTCCTTATCATTCCTTCGGAGGTTAGTTAACTAGATTTACTGTAATTTGGTTTAGTGCCATAAATAACCAATGCTCTTGTCTGTTACATGTAATCAGAATAAACTTTGTCACTTTATCGCAATCTATCATTTCAAAACACCATACTATCTTTTTAAAATAGATTTTTTTAAACAGACAACCTCTAGACACTGACAGCACAATCCTTAAGTATTTTTCCAAATGCTGAATAATATTCAAGTAGACTTGACAACATCCTTGATGAATAATTAAATGTTAATGGCACCCATGTGTGCTTTTCCAGAGTAAATGTATGCCCCATAGCCATAAAGAATATCAATAATGTAAATAAGACAAGGTGAAAACATGCATTTCCTGTGAACTCAACCTTGACTCTGATCCCAACCCTGAAAGCTGACAAAATCTTTAGTGGTGATTGGGAATTGTCAGGTTCACCTCAAATACTTCATGTGTCCCAAGAAATGCAATGCGTTATGTTTGGTTGAAGGGATGACTCTGGCTGTCAGCACATCCCATTAGACACATCAAGAGGAAGAGCCTGGGGCTTAGTCCACTTAAAGACTGCCATTATTCCACACCTTATATGTACATCTATTGGAGAGTATAGAGTCTTGGTATGTACTGTATGTGCGGGTATTTGTGAAAAAGTGAGGTTAAAATGTGTCATACAACCCTTTCCAAGTGCAAAAAGGGCACGTGAATTTAAGTGAATGCACTCCTAAAGGACAACCTAAAATTTAACAAGGAATGTAAACTTTTGCCCTGAAGCATACACATCAACAGCCCAAAGTGCCTAAGCAGCCACGGGGCAGCAGAAAACAAAAGGGGAGCGATTGAGCTAGAAAAAAGAAACAGATGTATAGATCTATATCCAGGCTTTTTATTGCATGTTCTTCTGTTCTCTTTTGGATCTTTATATTGCCGCATCGACAGAGATCTGTCCACTTTCTGATGTCTGGAAATGGAAAATCTCAAAGCAGCAACATGGTAAGAAGCAGACAACCCCAGGCACTTCTGAGAGTTGAGGGGTGAGGAGAGTTCGGTACCTGGATGCACAGAGAGGGTGACCATCAGGACGAACCCACTTCCTGAATATCAAGCCAGGGCAAAGTGGCAGTGGATAGAGATCCTGCAAAACCTTCTAAACAAATGGATGGTCAAAATTTTTAAATATTTGAATTTTCATTAAATTATGTTAAAATGGTTTATTGGACTGTTTCTTTGCATTTTTCATTATTATGGTTTTTACCAGAGATCGGCAGTGTTTCTCAGTCAATATTGAATAGTATTCATGCTTAAAATCCCAATCCCTAATGCCAAGTCTGTCAACTCTTGAAGTTGGCCACCAGGAGTGCAACCCTTAGGTCGGGAGTGAAGCTTAGACTAGTGGGCGTTTTTGATCATGAAGGTCAACTTGCAAGAGCAGCCACCCTTCCCTACCAGCCTTAGGCTCCACCAGGGGGGCTCTGTACCTGCCTGGTGTCTAAGACTAAAAAGGCTTGCTTGACTTCCGACCGGTGGCACTCACCTCACATCTAATGAAGACGTTGGAGCAGCTCTTCCTCAGCCTCCTCAGACCCCAGGTGCAACACGCCCAGGACCGGCTGCAGTTTGAATACCAGGCAGGCGTCTGTATTGAGGACGCCATCCTCTATCTACTACATCGAGCACACTCTCACCTGGATAAGGGAAATGGCATGGTGAGGATCCTCTTCCTGGATTTCTCAAGTGCCTTTAACACCATCCAGCCCCTTATACTTCAGGATAAACTAAACAGGATGAGAGTGGACCCCTGTCTGGTCACTTGGATCTCCAGCTATCTCACAGACAGGCCGCAGTATGTCAGGCTGAAAGACACCATGTCTGACACAGTGATCTGCAACACCGGAGCACCCCAGGAGACAGTGCTGGCCCCTCTTCTCTTCACCCTGTACACTGCAGATTTCTGCTACAACTCTGAGCTGTGTCATGTTTGTCTGTATTGTTCGTATTTATTGTGTACTGTCTGGCGCCCTTGCACATGTTCGCATAAGAGCACTTTAATGTTTACTGTTTACTGTTGTGTGTATTGTTCTATGTAGCACCTGGGTCCCGGAGAAACGTTGTTTCGTTTCACTGTGTACTGTGTATATGGTTGAAATGACAAATAAAAACTCTTTAACTTTAACTTTAACTTTTAACATCCAGAAGTTTGCTGATGACACAGCCATTGTGGGGTGTATTATGGATGACAGAGAGGGGGAGTATAGGAGCCTAGTGAGGGACTGGTGCCACAGGAACCACCTGCAACTCAACACCTCAAAGACCAAGGAGCTGGTCATTGACTTCAGGAAGTCCAGACCAAGGTCACAACCAGTTCAAACTGAGGGAGTTGAGGTAGAGACTGTAGATGCTTACAAGTACCTTGGACTGTGGCTGGACAGCAAGCTGGACTGGACAAGCAACACAGAACATCTGTACAGGAAGGGACAGAGCAGGCTGTACTTCAGGCTGAGAAGGCTGCAGTCTTTTAACATCTGTAGGAAACTCCTGGAGATGTTTTATCAGACTGTTATAGCGAGTGTCCTGTTTTACACTGGACAGTGGACAATATCAAGGTGCAATATCACTTCATCTGTCAGACATCTTATATCTTCTTTGTCTTTGCTGTATCTTTGTTTATTATTTTCCTATTTATTCTTTTGTTTGTATATTCTTGTATATTTCTGACTGACAATATTTCCAACTATATTTCTGCTTGTGTGACTATAATGTAAAAAGTGCTAGTAGAACTTCAATTTCCCTGACGGAACCCTCCCAAAGGGATTAATAAAGTTTAATCTAATCTTATCTGTTGCGTCCACAAATACCTTGTACCTTCTTATGATATCTTATCTGGAAAGAGACTTGAATGAAGTAATATTAAGAGAGACGAACTGGTGTGTGAACTTACACTATGTTGGTTTGACTTGGTTGATTCATCATACTGAGTGATGGGTTGAGAGCCCTGCAGTTTGTCAGTCACCACACACACGGGGAGCGGAGGTGACTCACTGGTAGAGATTTAAAGCAGGACTGAGGTTCTGGTTGCAGATGCCAGTGTGGTGTACATCCATCATGCTGCCGATTCTTTTGGGCCAGTGACTGATGGACCCAGTCAGCTGGTTGGACACTGGCCCTCAACTTATGTTTCAGCCACAGAATGAGAGACAAGGAGGTGATGTACAAGCCCGCAGGGAGACACACAAGCATCATGAATGTGTCAGAGTGTTAAGAGAGAAGGAGAACTGAGCACAGGCTGAGAAAGGTGGTTAGGGTGTCGAAAAGGGACCTGGAGAGGCCAGACGATGCCACTGCAATAAGGAGCGTGTTTTACACAGCTCTCACATCTTTCAGAGGACAAGGTTCAGCCTCACATACATCCGCCACTTAGCTCTCACACTACAAGACCATCCACATCATTACCACCATGAAGGCAAAGAACTAAATAATTCCTTTCTGGATGTTCCATAGCTAAAAGCAAAGAGACACGATTTTTACAGATACTTAATTTTTAGGTTTTGGGCTATTTTTGTAAAAATGATTTCCCTGTACATAAGAAACTGTTACAGTTTGTGACTATGCTGTGGATAATACTAAGGATTAACTTAGCAGACTTCAGACATTTGTAACGCAGTTGATTTTGTGATTACTTTTCAACTCTCACCATCATTTAGATATTATATGGATATTATAGTGTTTTCATAGGATGCTCATTAATTTATATGCCATTTCCATTAAAATCTATAAACACTCCTATATTAAGACCTTAAACTTCTTCTCCCTCTATAATAATCACAGCTTTTTTTTGTTTTTACTAAGGATGCCACGTATACACACAGAAAGTATTGTAAAGTTTTGTGTATCTAGTAATATACAGAGTATAGATTTACAAATGACCCTGGGCAAAGACGGTGATATTCAACCTCTGACTCTCAATGTAATGAAGACTGCCTGCTGGAATAACTACACAACTTGCAACTTGACAGTTCAGTCTGGCCCTGGGCCATGATCAGCTCAGGAAAGTGGGGGCAGGCTCCAGATATGGCACTGCATTACCAGGGTGAAAACTAAAGCTAAAGGTTAGTAGGGGGAAAGAGGGATGAGCAACAGCCGAGTCTCTTGTTGGCCTGAGTGCTAATTTGGTGAGGGGAGGAGCCTGAGAGGATTCCACCCTCCTGCCCTTCCTATTAAAGAAAACAACCAGGTGTTTTGAAAAAAGACAGACTAACAACAACAAATGAAAAATACATTAAGAAATAAAATCTGTCCCTCTGAATGCTGGAAAGTATTGACAGGAGTTGTCCTGTAGATTAAACAGGTAGTAAGCTGAGATGTCATGTGTGCCAACGGCTACAAGTTGAAACATCTGTCACTTGGTATTCTTGTGATACATCACTAGCCCTTTTTTTTTTTTTAAGAGGAGAAAAGAAAAAGAAAAGGGAGATAAATAGGGAGAAAGGGGAAAAATGAAAAAATGGGGGGAGAGAATGGGGAAAAAGCTAAAAGTAGAGGAAAGAGCACTAGTAAAACCCAGTGGATTATCAGCTGCTGCACCTGTGACAAAAAACTAAAAAAACTAACAGCACCTGAGAGAGAGAGAGAGAGCACGAAGAAATGTACTTGATAATGAGGGTGAGAAGCCCGCCCCCCCAAGCAGGAGGTAGACAGAGAAAGTCGGAGAAAGCCCTCCGCAGCCTCCCAGGAGCACTGATGCCTTACATCCCAAGGACAACCGCGTGCAGAAGGAAGAGGGAGGCCCTGGACAGAGCACCCACAATCAACGGCAAGAGCCTCGGAGAACCAGAGGCAAAGGGCAGCCAGTCCCACCAGAGGCCGGCCACCATGGCACAGGCCAAGGACAGGGCCCGAGAACCGCACAGCACTCAAGCCACCCTGGACCACGAGCACATCAGCAACCACACCAGAACACCTGGCCACGTGCCCTGGAACCATCAAGCGTCTAGACCCTAGGGGGGTAGCAATGATCAGTAGGGAGGGGCAACCCCCCCCATACACACACAACTTTAACCCACAGAGGTTGAGACTCAGCAAGCCCCAGGCCCAGCCCCCCCACCCCCACCCCCACACACACAAAGAAAACTGCCACAAAAACACACACATTAACCCACCCTGTGAAGTGTGAGTGAATGGACAATTACCGGGGACAACACTGACTCCTGGACATAGTCAGCCCAGCCCCCGAACCACCAGCCAACCCCTGCCTGAGCAGGGTCCAGGAAATAGTTGTGCAGGAAGGCATGACTGTGCTATTAAAACTGAGGGGACAGACGTGACCTGAGCACCCTACTACTGGTCAACAGCAGGGCTGTTACTTAGACTTACACTTAGATCTCCCATGCTATGTAGCATATCGGGTGGCAAATGAGTGCCACTGGTTTCGATCTTGTGCCAGGGCTTCTGCTTCTTCCCATGACATATTCGATGCCTTTAGATCTTGGTTGAGTGTCCTTCGCCAGGTGTTACAGGGGCGTCCACATGCTCTTCTGGTGCCCGGAAGCTGCCAGCGCATCGCTGTCTTGGGAATTCGAATGTTGCCCATACGGAGGATGTGGCCGGCTAGTTGAAGCCTTCAGTGTGCGACAATGTTGTGAAGTTTCACCGCGCCACTCCTTTGTAGGACTTCCTTGTCGGTAATGTGCTCAGTTTAGCAGATCTTTATGATTTGGTGAAGGCAACGCTGCTGGAAGACATCGAGCTTGGTGTTGATGGTAACAGATGCCTTCCAGGTCTCCCTGGCATAGATGGCGGTGGGATCACAATCGAGTTAAACAGGTGGAATTTGATCTTAAGGGAGATGGTCGGGGAGGACCAGATTTTATTCCATCCTCCGAAATACCGCTGCCACCTTCCCAATACGGCATTTGACATCCACCTCCACATTGCCATCTTGGGAGATCACACTGCCAAGGTAAGTGAACTTCTCCACTTCTTCCAACTTCTATGTCCCAACAAAAATTCCTAGCTGTTGATCCGTGCTTCTGACGTGCATGAACTTTGATTTCTCAGCGCTGATCCTAAGGTCAACTTTCCCGACTTCTTCTCGCAGGTCAGTTGTCCCTTGTTGTAGCTTTATCTCATTTTCCACAAGCAGGGTGATATCGTTGGTGAAGTCTAAGTCACTGTGACGGTCATGGTCGGCCCCATGGATGCCAGCTTCGGTATGGGCACCAGCGTGCTGCATAACGTAGTCAAGGGCAATGAGAAAAAACAGCAGCGAAAGGATGCAACCCTGCCTGACGGTGGTGGTGATCTCAAAGAAGTCAGTATGTCCATTTCCAGTCTTGACGCAACAGCTCAATCGAGAGTACAGGTCCCTGAAGATGTTGATGAAGATGGCCGGGACACCGTACAAGTGCAGGATCTGCCAAAGGGAATCTGCCTGGCAGGGTTCTAGCCAGAAAGCCCTAGCTAGAACCCTGCCACAAATATTTCACAGCCCAGTGATCGGACAACCGGGGGTGGGTCCCCCTGGAGCTTACTAGTGCTACTAGCCATGGCTGCTTGCTAATCATGGTGATAGTGATCAGTTCTAATAGCGATCTGGTGAAACTCTCAGGCCGGCTTAGCGCTGGGTGATTAACTGCTAACTAGAACCCTTAACAGTACTCATCCACACCACACCACCCCACAAAACTATCAATGTCTAAGGTGCTGATAAAATCGAGGGGCAGACAACAGTGAAAAGGTGAGGGGGGCCACCTAAGCAACCCCACCCACCAACCTCTACCTAACTTAGGTTTTGGGCTCATTCAGTAAAAATTATTTCCCTGTACATAAGAAACTGTTGTAGTTTGTGACTATGCTGTGGATATTACATTTAGTCCTTATTTAGTTAGATCTGAGACATGTGTAACGCAGTTTGATTTTATGATTACTGTTCAACTCTCACCATATGCTATTATCATTTAGATATTATAGTGTTTTCATAGGATGCTCGTTAATTTGTATGCCATTTACATTAAAATCTATAACTGATCCTTACCCTTTTGTTTTTTAATAACTTCTTCCTCCCTCTATAATAATCACAGCTATTTTTATTTTATTTTTTTACTAAGGATGCCACATATATACACAGAAAGTGTCTTCATGTTACGGTAAAGTTTTGATGCATCTAGTAGTATACAGAGCATGGATATCACAAATGACCCTGGTCAAAGATCGGTGATATCAACCTCGCACTCTCAATGTAATGCAGAGACGGCCTGTGGAGATAACTACACCTGCAACTGGACAGTTCCAGTCTGGCCCTGGGCCATGATCAGCTCAGTAAGTGGGGCAAGGCCCTCGACAGATATGGCACTGCATTACCAGGGTGAAAACGGAGGTTTTGGGGGCTAAACGTTAGTAGGGGGAAAGAGGGATGAGCAACAGGCCGAGTTTCTGGCGGCCTGACTGCTCAATCCGATGAGGGAAGGAGCTTGAGGTGGACTCCACCCTCCTGTCCTTCATATAGAGAAAAACAAGCAGGTGTTCTGAAGAAGACAGACCAACAACAACAAAGTAAAATGAAATAATTTAAAAAAAATCTGGACGTCCTGATGCTCTCCCATCACGATTAGTCTTTCACTCTCATATTGCGTTCACACTAAACTTTCTCTTTAGTTTCAGTGGATCCTACCTTGCCATGTCTGCGTGTGTGTCCTCATCTCTATCTGTCCTTCTCGTGTGCAGCATCCTTACCCACCCACAACCCCCCTTCATTCCTTGGTGGCAATCTGGGTGCAGCTGCCAGGGCCTAATTGGTCCCTCTGGGCCAAGGAAGAGCTGGCAGCACCCCGGTAAAATGCTGATCACAACCAGGAGAAGTGGGCATCTGCTAGAAGCGGACACTGCTGCCGCAACCACTGGCATAGTCTGCTCACAACACAGCAGCAAACACACTAATAAAGGTCCTTCAAAGTCACAGCTAAACTCTGTGTTAAGATTGCTTACTGATAACAGAATCAGACTGTATAGAAGAATATACAACTTTATACATGAAATCATGTTTTATATCAAAAACATTAGATTAAAAGTATCTACTACAGCCATCACTGTTAAGCAGATGCTGCGGAAATATGTGTCTAGATTTAAGTCAAGTGATCAGTTTTCTAACCTGTCATTAAATACATTTTTAATTCTTTCAGTCAAGCTCAAGTCAAGTATGTTTTTATTCTACAACTGAAAAAAAACGTCAATTCTTCTTCAAGGTCAAACAATGATTCATTCCTCCTTTTGCTCAGGTGAAAACCTCATGAAACTATGATTTCAAAGCTCTCTGGAAATGCATTCAGCATTTCTGTGCTCGATGACTTTCACAAAAAAAACCCAGCTCTCTTAACGGTTCATTATTTTATCATGGTAATATTATAATAGTTGGCAGACTAAACTGTATTCATAATTAAGTCCTTATTTATACTTTTGATCTGTTTTGATTATACACTGCTCATAAAAATAAAAAGGGAACACTTAAACAACACAATATAACTCCAAGTAAATCAAACTTCTGTGAATGTCAAACTGTCCACTTAGGAAGCAACACTGATTGCCAGGTACCAGTTTCACATGCTGTTGTGCAAATGGAATAGACAACAGGTGGAAATTATTGGCAATTAGCAAGACACACTCAACAAAGGAGTGGTTCTGCAGGTGGGGACCACAGACCACTTCCTAGTACCTATGCTTTCTGGATGATTGTTTTGGTCACTTTTGAATGTTGGTGGTGCTTTCACACTCGTGGTAGCATGAGACGGGACTCTACAACCCACACAAGTGACTCAGATAGTGCAGCTCATCCAGGATGGCACATCAATGTGAGCTGTGGCAAGAAGGTTTGCTGTGTCTGTCAGCGTAGTGTCCAGAGGCTGGAGGCGCTACCAGGAGAACAGGCCAGAGCACCAGGAGACGTGGAGGAGGCCGTAGGAGGGCAACAACCCAGCAGACAGGACCGCTACCTCCGCCTCTGCGCTAGGAGGAACAGGAGGAGCACTGCCAGAGCCCTGCAAAATGACCTCCAGCAGGCCACAAATGTGCATGTGTCTGCACAAACGGTTAGAAACCGAACTCCATGAGGAGGCTGGTACCATGAGGGCCCGACGCCCCACACAGGGGGTTGTGCTCACAGCCCAACACCGTGCAGGACGCTTGGCATTTGCCAGAGAACACCAGGATTGGCAAATTCGCCACGGGCGCCCTGTGCTCTTCACTGATGAAAGCAGGTTCACACTGAGCACATGCTAGACAGATGTGACAGAGTCTGGAGACCATTTAGGTACCGAGATGAGATCCTCAGACCCCTTGTGAGACCATATGCTGGTGCGGTTGGCCCTGGGTTCCTCCTGATGCCAGGAAAATGCTAGACATCATGTGGCTGGAGTGTGTCAGCAGTCTCCTGCAAGATGAAGGCATTGAAGCTATGGCCTGACCCGCCCTGGCCCTCTGAGTACCTGAATCCGATTGAGCACACTGGGACATCATGTTTCGCTGCAACCCCTCAATCGTCACGCAGAGACCACTTGGTGACCCCCCAAGGAATCTCTGGCTGCTAGTGAAAATGTCTATTCAGCAGCTGGTTGGCGAGTGGTTGCTAGAGGTTGCTGGCTGTTGCCAGATGAATTGGTCACTGGAGTTCTGCACCAAAACCTCCTTGTGATTGTTTTGGTCACTAGCAGATTGGTTGCAGTCTGTACTTGAAAAAGCTTTACTACCGTATGCATGGCAGTTTGCACGTATGTGCTGACAGGTCAGGATCTTTCATACAAACTATGGTGGACTGTAGCAACCTGCTAGCAAACAAAGCAATTATAAGGAGGTTTTCGGTTATAGCACTATATGCCTTTCCTGAAACCAGTTTCACCTTGTGACTGCCAGCAATCTACAGTGAACCAGTCAATAAATTAACAACCTGTGGTTGTCAGTGGCACTGACCAGTCTCTAGACCTGCATGACTAGGGTTTCAGCAACCGATTTCCACGGCGACTGCCAGCAACTCGGAATTGGTCAGGAAATATGCATTTTTTCCCAGCAACTAGTAGTTGCCAAACAGTCTCTAGGGCTAAAGGGTGGGCTAGATACCCAAAATCCAATGTATGGACAGATATACAATGACAACTGGGAGTGTGATCCTCTACCAAAGTCAGGTCTGGATTTTGCATTTTTAAGGAAGGTGCCACCCAGAACTGCAAAACGTAATACAGTAGGTTCTTGAAATTCAGCTTGGCTTTCTGACAGACAACTTTCGAAAGAATTCTAAGCAGGACTAATACTGGGTCTTCCTTTACTTTTATGGGGTAGCGCTACCTTGAATTTTCGGCGTTCATGCTGGAGTTTATATTATTTATGGTCGGCCATTTCTGGCAACCAGTCCAGCATTACTGTCATTGAACAAGATGATCAATGATATCAGTGTGTTCTTCCGAAAGTGACAGAGTGAGGTATTTAACAGCTAAGCCACCCAAAGACAGGACACAAATTAACCACACACACCACAGGCACACACAGACACGCATATACACACACACACACACACACACACACACAGAAGAAGCCCTCTGGACACGAGGTAAATTAACCACTTCCCACAGAGCAATTCACAAGGGAGCAGAGGACAGTTAACGGTAAACGATCAATACTGCCTTCTTCAGGAGAGCCCACACAATATTAGCCCCACATGTAACATATACCACGAGTGCATGTGGAAACACATAAGAAATTGTCCAGTACACAATCCATATTTCCTCTGTGTAAACAGAACATTTTAAGCCCAAATAAGGACAGTTTGATTTATCTGTAGCCAAGTAGGTCTATGAGGTCATGATGCTTGTCTCTCTAGACAAGTGGCTTTTGTCCCCCAAATCCCCCCCCCTTTTATTTTCTCTTTAACTCTGAAGCTATAATGACAGGAGACAAACTAGCCATTTCCCCCAGAGCAACTCACAGGGACACAAGAAAAACGCATCTCAACAATTATACTGCACTCTCTCACACATTCATGCTTCTGACACAAAGCAAAGAGTTTCCCACTGTGAAAGTAGCACTGTTTTAATTTGATTTGAGAATTGGAAATAAAAATAACTATGTTTGTATGCACTGACTAGGAGCCTAAGCAAAAAATAAATAAATAAAACAAAACAAACTGTGTTCATGTGACTTACACAATAAGTGAGAAGTGCAGAAACTAATGAAGCCAATGTAGAACTGTTCCTTTGTGTTTACATTCATGATGCAGCCTGGTAATTTATCATGCTCTGGTTAAGGTCAACCTGCTTTCTTGCAGCTTGAAGACACTGCAACTCAATATCTGCTTTCATGAATAAAACTATTTACTTGTAGTGTAAGGCCCAAATGAAATAATATACCCACAGTAGTGTATGGCTACTTTAAATAAAGCTGTCTTTTAGCTAGCTGATTCACACTGCATCCTCCCCCTGCATGTTTTTTCTTCACACAGACAATCGTCAATAGTCGATTTCATCTTACCCAAGCCCGTTTCTGACGCTTCAGACTGAAATGATCAACAGTTTGACACACTTTGGATTTAGATGCTTTCCCATCATCCCATAAAATTGCCATATCAGAGCCAAACCATTTCAGAGCATGATGAAGCTCCCCCCAAAATCAGCTAGAATCAAACAGAACTTTATTCTTATGACAAGAACAAAACAGCCTGTGACAGCTGGTATAACCTCTCACAGAGCCCTGACCTTAAAGCTTAACTCCACCCACTTTTGAAAAACATTAAAAAGTTGATAATGAGGCAGAGAGAAGCTTGTGGGGAGGGGCTAAGGAGGGGACTTGGATGTGGGATGGATGTGTCTCAGTAATCCTCATAGCACAGTAAAATGAAGACTGACACTGAAAGTACCTCTTCTGAAGATGCATCTCCTAAAACACGTTAGTGTGTTAGCTAGAGGACTGTGATGGTCGCACACCATTAGGCCAAACCCCGGTAATGCCCAAAGCCAAAGCAAAAGAATCAATGGCTCATCCCCTCCATGAGTCATTTGTGAGCAAAAATTACATTTTTCTGTAGCTAAAGACTAAGGTTCATAGAATTCCCCTGAAGGGCAAAAACTGGAGGAGATGCTTTCATAGTTCAGCAATCTAGGAACACATCGTCTAGTCCTGCCAACTTAACCTCTTGGGGGCAACGGCCAATTATTGGGCTCTTCTAGAGTAGCCAGTGAATATCTGTACAAAACTTCCTTTTACATCCAAATCGGTCTGAGAGAAGTCTGCAGTGGAATCAGTTTACAAAAACAATCTCTGCTCTCATTTTGAAAGTTCAGTTTGTTCTAACCAGCCAGCCATAGCTCGTCTGCGGTTGGAACCCAACTCCTCAGCAGCTGGCGACAGCAGACCACCTCCTGCTGTGGGGGATCCACTGTGAGATTCAGAGCAACTCATATCAGACACTGCATCAAGCAGAGAACTGGTTCGTGTGCCAGTACTCACTTGAGACGCAGCTGATCATATTGCTCAGTTATTAGTCGCAGAGCACATGGTCCATCGTGTTTGCAGAAGAAAAACCTATAAACAGCAAAAGCTCCTTTCAGAGCACACAAACGTTTGCACAAATACTGACTTGATGCAAATAAATGCATATGCCTCCACCCTCCCCCTAGCACAAATGGAATGTAGATCTGCAGGAAACACCATCAATGTTTAAGAGTGTAGTTAAATAAAGGTAATAAAAAGCCAAAGCCTGGTGAGATGTTAGCTGGTAGTTTTGAGATTTTATTTCAGAAAATTTAATGCATTAAAATCTGCTCCTTCACCATTCATAAAGACTTGATGCTGAGATAAATATTGGCTTTTCATACCATTGACACTCTGTGTTTGTACACCACCACTATATTCTCCATGCCCTTACTTTAGGGGCTGTAAATTCCAGTCAGGCACATTCTGACTCACTGTTGTCAATTAATAATTTTTTAGAACTGATGAAAATGGTTAAATGTTGACTAGTTGAGGTGATTTTCTTTTTCTCCCATCCTGGCATGAGAACTGAAATGCTTTAATCTGTTAAAGAGTCTACTCTCTGGATTCTCCAAAAATATTTCATCTGTCAGTGAGAAACAAATGAGTGAGACAAATCTGTGAGTAAATCATTACTGAAGTAGAACCAGAAGTATGGTGTGAATGAGTTTTAAGTGCAGGCATAAATGTTATTAAGAAATAATACACTGTGGTCATGGCCTTCCAAAAATTAATAAAGTTAAGTGTCAAGTTGGATCCTGATAATAGCTGTCATGGTTGCCAGTGATTTTAGATGCCAATCCAAAAGCACATTTGCTGTGAAGTTAGAGATTGTAGTTCCAGCTTGAGTGAGGCACAAGTTCATAGGCTGCTCAACATGCTGAGGCAGCAGCACACATGCGCAGAGCCCCCTCTGCAGCTCGCTGGCAGCAGTGC
>JAMQGT020005654.1:0-100082 GCA_024447675.2 Pterophyllum scalare
TCTGTGACACGTTTGCAGATTACGTATTGCTTTATCCAGGCTCGACAGTGACAACCTCTCTCTCTCTTTCCTCTCTCACTGTGCTGCGCTAGCTGACTGTGCTGCCGCTCCTCGGTATCGATTGGAAAGTCCTGGGCCGTCAGATTGCTTTCAGCAGCCATCACCTCCTCCTGTCATAAAGGAAAAGCTGCACAGATTTCGCCCACTTTTAGTGGTCCAAAAAAGATGAACGATGGCTGATGGAAGCATGGCTGTGGTGCTGTTGTCGAGTCTATGATCTGGATTGATGGGGAATGTGGGGATGTTTTTATTGATGATTTTTTTTGGGGGCGGAATGAAAGAGAAATCATTCTCTCTTTCTCTGTCTTTCTCAATTTCCCTGGTCGACAAAAGTGCTGACAGCCTCTGCATTTAACTCTTTATTCAGGACTGCATCCACTCTCCCTCCCTTGTTAGCCTTCCCTCACTATTTCTCCCTATCTGTTCACCACTCTCATACATAGACACCTGTGAGGACACCAGCAGGACTAATTATGGACAACAATAACTGCCCCCCCCCCCCAGCTCCACCACATTCCCGACTGCGTAACAAATTCATTGGCACATCGCTGCCACTATTGTAAATCATTCTGACAGACTCGAGTAAGGTGCTGAATACATTCATGCACCGTGTGCTTGTGCTGCAGCTCGTACTCACGCAGGAGCAAAACAGGTTCGCCAGTTGTTAGATGTCCACATCCATCTCTGCAGTGGACTGTTTGATGTTCAAAGAGGGACTGCATGTTGGGGACGGTAAAGGCAGAAGGGCTGGGGCATATTGGCGACTGGGGAGCGGGGACAAGCCATTCGAGCAAGGGACCAGTGGAAGGCAGAATGGCTGGGTATATTAAGCAGAAGGAAATGGGTGCTAGGGGTATTCTCCAGATATGAGGGTGGCAGTTGGGGTAAGGCAGAGCGATGATGTATTAGCTTTAAGGTACTGAGCTAGAAGCCACAAAGTCTGGCATCAAGATAATGGCCTGCATATAGTGCATCGAGAATGAGGGCTAGTAGTACTGTTTGTAGTATTCTTTGTGGTCCTTTAGCAGTAGTCTTGATGGTGACACAGTGACAAGTAGAGTATCAGCTGCATTGCAGGACCAAATAGATGCAGGTACTGGGATTACTCTTCCAGAAAAGTCAGACTAACGACTAAAAAATGTTTTGCCTTTTTTACTTTTAAAATATGCACACAAAAAAACAACCCAAAAACAGAACAGGTAGTAGATGGCTGTTTTCCCACGAGGCATTCTCAGCACTCACATAAGATCCAGTTCAAAATTTCTGGAACGACACAGCACAGACAACCACTTGACCCTTCTACTCACAGATTGTTAACCAGGTATTGGAATCAGCAAAGCTCTCTAGTGCTGATGTATTATGAAGTGTTTTAAAGTTCCCTTGAAGTACAGTTTTGTGTCAGAACTAAAGTGAAGGACCTTGCGGTTCTTACCATTTCTGCATTGAATGCAGGTTCCTCTGTCAGAGAGCCTGTTGCTCTGTGCCAGAAGCACCTGTATCTGGGTGGGAGCGCACTAAAAACAGAGACTGTAGTGTTTCAGCCCACCACTTTTCTGCACCGATTATCTAATTTTAGCATATTAAAATTAAAACATGTTTCCACTTAAAATGTTAAGTGTGATAGTGGCAAGCTATGACTCGGAAAAGAGATTTTCTTTTTTCTGTCCGTTACAAAATTGTGTTACTTCTCCTCACTGCAGCCACAAAAATGTGTACATAACAAAAATCTATATGACAAGAAATGTAAGAGTGTAGATAGTGTTCAGGGGCTCGGACCAAGATGGGAGCTGGGAGCTGTGTGGGGGCGGTTTACTGTACGATACTGTACTGGAGTGTGTTTGTGGAGATTATTAAAGAGCCATATATTTCTGCTGCAGCCCCACAGGGGCCTGCTCTTACCGGCTGATCTCCACACTGGCAGACGGGTTATGAAACAGGCCTCGCTGGAGATTCATCACTGTGGAGAGCCAAGGCAATTCTCCCTCTCTTTTCCTCCCACTCCCCCTCTCTTTCGCTTCCTCAAGTTTTTTTTTTCTTTCTTCTTCCTCTCTCACACAGCTGTGGTCTGCTGAACGTGCTGCATTGCTTCTGGTTCAAACACACGAGAGCTTGTCAGGCTTTTGTCCCAGCAACATGACTGTCCTACTGGCTCTTTGCTGTCTCTCCCATCACAGTAGGACTAATAGAATTTAATGGCAGTTTGACAACACATTGTTCCCTCAGAATCCCAAAGCCTAAACCGACATGGCAAACAAGGTAAGCTTATTCAGTTTACTGAGCTGTTTTAATATATCCCAGAGTGTATTAAGAGCACAGCCTCTAGTGTGACAAACTACTGTACATGTGCAGTAATGAGCCACACAGGTAAACAGAATTTTGCACTGGTTGGAAACCATTTAAAAGTTAGTCGGTTAGCTCACTGAAACTCTACTTCTTCATTAAATTGCGGTAAGCCGTCTCATGCTTTCTGAAATGTCGCGAGCCAAATCCAAATTATATAAAACTCCCATTAACGAGTTATTTGAGAGCAAAACCTTAAAGAGGCTGCAACAATTAGCATTTTAGCTCTGACCTTCAGTTTGAAAGCGGGGACAAATTCAGAGTACGAGAATCAAAGGACTTGGCTGGGTTTCCAGCCGTGTGAGGGAACATCTAGTT
This sequence comes from Pterophyllum scalare, assembly GCA_024447675.2. Lineage (NCBI taxonomy): Eukaryota > Metazoa > Chordata > Actinopteri > Cichliformes > Cichlidae > Pterophyllum > Pterophyllum scalare. Next base: position 2,719 of record JAMQGT020005654.1, read on the forward strand.
CCAGAGGTGCTGAAAGGTAACCACTCAACCATGAGATGCATGCTTCTAATAGCTTGTTGATACTGCAAAGTAGACCGGGGGGGGGGGGGGGGGTCAAAAGGAATTAAGTTTTGGCTGCGATATACGGTTGACATAAAGCTGAGAGGAGGGAAACTTTTTCCAGCCCGCATACACCGTTTGCCAAAGGGATGCAGTACTTCTCCTCTATCAGTTCCAGCTCTCAAAATCCCGGGATTGAGGATGACAAATTTGGACCAAAGGCAAAATTTTGGGCAAGAAAATGAGTTTCATGTATGAAATTGGAAGACCTGATGAGGGTCTGAAAGCGGTTTATGCAATCAGGTAAGGACGCCTGTCTGGACCTGGTTTGTAATTTTAGCAAAGCAGGATGGATGAAATGAGGTGAAGGAATTTGTTGGCGGAGGGAGAAGTGTAACACCGCAATGCGATGTGATTTGGGAAGACCGAACTGAGCAGAAAGTAGCTAATGGGAGACACGGAAATAATTGTCTTTGGCGGATTTTTACTCGCCCGGCCTCAAAACATTTGATGAAACTGGAGGGAAAAGTTGGTAGAGACGACAGAGAGGCGGGAAGGAAAAGATATAGATGGAAGGGTGGGAATGAAAGGGAAAAGGGAAAGAGACTGTTGCACTACAGGGATCAATTACTAGGAACTGTGAGTTATGGTATTTGCTGCACCAAGTGCCATGTGGCTTTATTGCACTGGGACAGTGTTGGGAGGAAGAGTGAGATTATTAACCACACTGAAAGAAAGTGAAAGGGGAGGCAGAGAAAGCCAGCAGAGAATCAAAAAAGTGCAGAGAAAAGAATGAAGTACATAGTTTAGAAAGGAAAGAAAAACAGAAGGAGGCCAAGAAAGATGAGTAAACCTTGAGGCTCCTTCTCCACCACTCCACTCTCTCCATTTCTGCTTGTCTTGCACTTTCAAGCGTGGAGCCCATTAAAGCAGATGGCAGTGTAACTCACCACTGATAATCAACAGAGAAGGGAGAGAGCAGATTCCCAGAGAAGAGACCTCAGGCCTCGTTTATTATGTTAGATTTTTCTATTGAATCTGACTGTGAGGTAATTTCTCAAAGTGGGAAGGAGGTACACGGAAAATAATTTAGACAATGAATAATCAAGACAAGCACAGAGCAAATTAAGTTTACAGTTGGGAAATATTCTGAGGGGAAATAAAAAGTGAACATCGCATTTTAAAATCGGGGCCTATGATGGGTAACAGATTTAAATCACGCAGATCTGCTTGTTAAGCGGTGACGTACCGACCCATTTTCAGACCCAGGCAGCTACTGCGTTTGCTGACGTTCGTTTTAGTGCCGTGTCCCGTGTTTCCTGCTTACACATGAGAAAAATTAAATCAGATGTAATTTTACCCATACAGCTTTTTATTAGTATTTTTCGAGTATAGCTCGCCTTTAAGCTAAGCTTTTTTTTAAAAAAAAAACCTGCAGTGTAACTGAATCACTGTCGGGTAAAGAGTTTGGTGCTGAGAAGAAGCTGAAGAGCAGCATTTTTTACTAGTCAAATAGTTCAAACAACATAGCAACGCACTGGATGTATTACAGTTCGCGTTTTGTCGATGGGGTCATCTCAGAAACTCTCATGGCTGCAGTTTTGGCATCTTCTTGCTGCCACACCTCTGCTGACCTGGCACTTTCCAGATGCTGTATGTCAAGGTCCAGCCCACAGTCTGTACTGCTCTTCAGAGCATTCTAACCCTCATCCGAAAACTTCTAAATGACATTGTTGATGCAAGTTCATGAACGCGCCAAATCTTTGCTGGTATTTTGTGTTATCTTTATGTCCAAAGTTACAGCAGGGTTGCGCGTTTTCACTTTGCACAGACGGCGTGGTGGTTAGCACTGCTGCCTCCCAGCAAGCAGGTCGTAGGTTTAATTCCACCTTGGCCGGGGAGCAGGACAAATCATCTTCAGATATAATGCTTGCTAACTCCACACAGGAGTCAAAATCATTTATGTTGATTTTAAACTTCAGTGGTACGTTAGTGTTTGTGTGCTTTTTGGGAATTTGGACCCAGAAACTGCGTCAGACACACAGTTAGGTCCATAATTTGTTTGACAGTGACAGTTTTTGTAGTTTTGGTTGGGTTTACAAAGATTTTGTATTAACTGTTTAGAGAGGTGCTCTGCTAGGCCTTTAACTACAGACGCCTTCTGTTGCTTCTTGTTTGTGGGTCTTTCTGCATTCAGGCTTATCTTCAGTAACTGACAAGTGTGGGTTGAGCGTAGGTTCTTAACTTGCCCGTTAAAGAATATCACATTGCTTGCCGTGAGAAATACTCGAGGTGCTTCTGCAGTGCGGAGAGCCGTCTGATTGGTTTTGCAGCATTTGGCTGAGTCTGAGCAGAGGGTTCGGCCCTGTACGCACTTCAGCCAGCGGTCACATCGTCAATCAACACAAGCGGCCCGGTTTCACTAGCCTATGCGTGCACACACTGTAATATTGCCTCCACTGTATTTGACAGTTAACGAGCTATGCTTCAGGTCATGAGCTGTTGCTCTCCTTCTCCATACTTTTCTCTTCCCATCATTCTGGTACAAGTTTATCTTGGTTTCCTCTGACCAAAGACTTTTTTCAGAACTGTGCAGGCTCTTAAGATCTAATCTGACCTTCTTGTCCCTGAGTGTACCCAGTGGTTTGCATCCAAACCCTCTGATTTACATTCATGGTGTCTCTTTATTGTAGACTTTGACACTGATACGAGTGCCTCCCCGAGAGTGTTCTTCACTTGATCAGATGTTGTGAAGTTTGGCTGTTCTTAAACTTTTTGCTCTCTCTGATAGGTTTCTTTTGTTTGTTTTTTTCAGCCTAATGATGGCCTCCCCCGTTTGCACTGATGTCACTTTGGGCCTCATGTTTAAAAATTACAGTGAAAACACTTCGAACCAAATGAAAACAATAAATAAATGATTGTAATTTTTATATTGTTTGTGTTAGTTCACATACAACATATACCTCATGACTCTGTTTGAAAGCAGAGTGATGAGGCAAATATTTCAAATACAAATAAATCCAAAACCATTCATTTTTAGACTTTAATATGTAGTATCTTAAAGCTGTCACCTTTCACTGTACATGAAGTCGGCCTGGCCCTGGGTGTCACATTGTTTGTTCTCTAATCCCTTGCAGCCACACCACCAGGACAAATCCCTGCACATTTATTGTACTTAGCAAACAAAGAGGCTGTGAATTATGAGCTTTCACCCAGTGGCACAGCATGGAACCAGTGAATGTTTCCACTGCTGCAGAGCTATGAGTTGTGGAAACAAACACACCTGTCAAGTGCTCCCAGTTTCCCCTCGCTGACCCCCAAATGACTGGATGAAGGGCTGTAATACGTTCTGTCAGACCGGAGTAAAATTGCCAGTGACAAACACTGCTGGGAAAACAGAATGTCATTATATTTAAAACAGCTCTAACAAGGACAGTTACATACTACAACAATAGCAAGGCTCAAGGCAAGGGCAATGGCATGTTCATATCAATGACGTGGGCAGAGAAAAACATGTATTCTACCAGCGGAGTTTGAAGACAAGCTGGATGTTAGTGTTGCCTCATACATTTACACAGTTTTTCTTATCAATCAATATCAATCATGGCACAGAAATCAATACCCCCCCCCCCACAGCAAGTAGAACCTGGACAGAGAAAAACAGCAAAGGCAGTTTCAAATCTTGATTATTTACTTGAAGGAGGCTCGTTGTGATATGAATTTTTGTACTGCACATTGTGTGAATTTAAAAGTCATCCAAAGGCCAGGCCATTAAATGACTGCACTTCACTCCAAAGACAAAAGAAAGGACAGATGGCAGAGGGGAGAGGAGATACCGGAAAACAAGAGCGATGGGAGCCACAAGAGAGAAGTCTAGAGATGGATGATTATGATGGGGAAAGAGGAAGGGAGGAAATGATTGGGAGAGCTGCGTGGATAAAGACGTGAAAGAGGAGCGCAGAGAGTGAAGCAGAGAGGAAAAGCAGGAAAGGAGGTTCAGAGGAGTTACAGACTGAGAGAGAAGGAGATGAACGAAAACGACGAGAAACTGAACAAGTGGTGCGGGGTGGGAGAGCAGAGGTGGATGAGGTCAGGATTCGACCCTGCGGTGTCCCGTGGTAATTGAAATTAGACAGTGGGGGTGGTGGGTAGGGTGGCAGCGAGACTGGAGGAAACAGGCGACATGATAATCAATTTGGGGCTGAATCGGAAACACGAGCCACTGGGGGGGCCTCGTTCCCCCCACCAGGCCTCCAGATGGCCCCGGCCCCAACCCTGTGTGGGCCCTGTCATAGCACGCAGTGTGTTTGTGTGTGTGTCTGTTTTGGAGAGACAATGCCATCTGCCAGGAGTGCAAAGGGAGTTCATTAGATGTATTTGCTGACACCAGGGGCGCAGTAGGCAAAATACTGTAAGCATGTTTTTGTGCATGCTTGTGAGGGGGAAACGGGCAGATTCAGACTCAGTGACGCAGGAATTTATGTATGTGTCCTCAAAAACAAACATACACACACACACACACACTCCCATATTGCAAAAGAACTTATGGCTCCTCGGGGTAAAGCTAAGCTGCTGTGGCTATTTGTTAGAGGAGCCAATCAAGCAGTCATATCTAACTGACAAAGGTCCAAACTTGCAAACTTAAAGCTATTCAGAGTCGTCACTTTCTTTATGGAGCAGACAAATTTAAGCCTCCCAAACCGAGAGCACATCAGGTGCATTCAGAAGCATTTAGATGATGACATACTGCGGTGCAACTTGAAATTGCCTGTCAACAAACAATTAAACACGGTTTAACAGATTTCAAACAAAGCCTGATTTTGCAAGTGCACGACCTGTTTCTTGGCTCAGATGTATTCACAAACTCATCCGAGGGAATAGTTAGGCAGAAATCTGACGCCGTCTGAACAGGTGCCATATTTTTACGGTCTGAAAATCTGATGGCAAAGCACTGAGTATAGTGTTCATCCAGTCAGGGAGAAGAGGAGTCCACGGGACTGTCAATCATGTGCTGCTATAGCGTTTGTTAAACTGATGCAGGCTCAGATGAAAGATGTTGTCAGAGAAAAAGTAATATATCTGATGCAAAGCAAGAGGAATTCAGAGGGAAAGGGTTCAGTCAGCTGTGCGTATATACAGTCCATGAATAATCCTAGTACTTTTGAAGGTAAATGCTAAAAAAAAAAAAAAAAAAGATTGAGGCACTCAGCCAGAGTAAGGATCCAAAGTATATTAAAAGGCTTTATTAAGGAAGACATAATAGTTTAAAATGCTAGCTGGCTTCAACCTCAAAGGGTCTTCAAAAGTCTTGATATGTACTAATCCTACAGCACAAGCTGAAGCTGTGTAATTTCAGCATTTCCCCTTTTTTAAATTTTTACTGCCTGTTTGAAACATTAGGAACGCTGACATTTTGGCCAGTACACTCTGAAAATGACTTAATCCAATTAGAGAATAAGTGATTCTTTTTATATTTAATTTTAGTTTTGCATCAGTTTGGATCGAGCCCCCTGAACTTTTTTTTTAGTTATATCAGCGCGTACTAATAGGGCCCAGCATAAACGCATGAAGACAGAAGGAAACCTCTCACAGCAGGACATGGGACAGATACAGATTTGACAGCTGGGAGTCAGACAGTTGATCTGAGCAGCTGAAAGGAGAAACAATGTATCAGGTTCACGTGTCAAACGTGTTAAACTGAACGAGAAGTCGAGGTGGGACGGGGGGCGGGGGGGCGGTTAAAAGCAGAGACGAGGATGTGATGTAAACATGAAGCAGGAGTGATGGTGTCTAAAGGGTTTTGGACTGATGGAGACCTCTGTGCAGACATATTAATGTGGGATACACGTTATATTAAAAACAAACTGAAAACCGATCTGGATGAAGGTAAAGTGTTATAATGGATCCAGCACCTGTGAGCCCAGATTAATTTCTATTGAGCATCTGTGTGAATATAAAGTAACTGTGTGATGCTGATGGATTGTTCAGGAACATGCTATACAAACTGCGGGTGAAATAAGGTGTTTAAGACGCTCACTTTGGGCATTTGGGTGTCTAAAAATACAGTTTCTGAATTTCATAAATTCTAGTCAGAGTGAGAAAGCTCTTATTTCTCATGCTACATCTAAGATGACCGAGCTGCTTCAACTAAAGGCTCAACTAGATATGCCGTCTCTAATCTTCCATCTAAACTTCACAGAACAATTCTCAGTATCTTAAAAAACTACAAGAAAAACCTGCAAGTGACAGCATCTTCTCTCCCGTTACTGCAAGTCAAAATGTCCTTAGGATCCTTAGGGCAGCCCCCAAGAAATACAACATGTCACTATTCACAGTTTGACATTTATGCATATAGTCATTTAAGCTAAACTTTAAATTATTTCAGTGATAACTTTATTTTAACTTGATTTCAATATAAGATTTACAAAAGCATGAAAAGCAAGCAAAGAACTTGTATACAGTGTAATACTCCATTTACACATTTGTATTTGTGTAATTACTGGCATAGATATAACCCAGGCAGGGCTCTTTTATTTTGAATAAACTGACAGAGGGAGGTGTGCACCCAGAGGAAGAAGGTCAAACAGGGAGGGGAGGAAGTCATGTGAAGGGAAGAGGCGCTTGTTTTTTTGTTGTTTTTTTTATTAATGATCGGAGGAAAAGGTGAAAGTAAGGTGAAGGCATGAAAGCAAAGTAATAGTACAAACTGCCAATGAGTGAGTCAGCATTGGTTTTCCACTGAGGCAGCTGGAGGTTTGGGGAAGCATTCATCTCGAGGATCTCCTCCTCTGTAGTAAAGCAAACAGCAGCATGTCGCCAATTAATACCTCGCCGGACTATCGGCTCACATTCCCTCATTTCTTTGGGTCCCTTTTATCTTCCTCCCGCTTTTCTCTCCTCCCTCGCCTTGATGTGTTGAATCTCATTAACACAGTTTGCTCAGGACAACACCACCACACTCCATCATACACCATCTGTATGTTTGTCACGCTGGGCTTCACCCATTTTAATTGATGCTCGTTAAAGAGAGAAAAAGAAATGCTGTTTTTGTTCCATTTTTTTTTTAACCCAAAAATCATTTGGGGGGTGGGGGTGGGGGTGTAAAATGCTAATTAATCGGCGAGTCGAGGACAACCCTGGCAATTAGTGCAGGCTGACAGACTGCCACTGGAGACTGTGACAAGTACTGAAGCTCTACTGTACAGCGCACGCAGAAGCATGCCTGTTATCCTGCAGGGCGGCGGAGGCCGAAGGCGACTGTTTGATGCAGGCTAAACAGGAAGTGAGATCCCAATGGGGTCTCCTGAACAGTTAGCATAAACATATGCACACATACACTCCCAAAGACAGAAACACAAACACAGATATCAGCTGACACGCATACACAGGTGAAGAGCTGCTCCTTCTGTTGTCTCCGTTTGCTTTGTTACTCCTCTTGTTGAAAGACGTCGGCAGATATTCTTTGGTTTTGTAATGATCAGTAATCTTTGTGTGCCCCGTAGAGCTCGTTTGGTGCTGTATTTTTTTGGTCTAATACATTCGTTTACAGTGAAATAAGATCTGATCTGATTCCACAGATTACTTCAAGCAGTCCACACAGGTAAACTCAGGTGGTCTTGGTGCTGGTGGCTCAGCTGACGCCCTTCTGTGCCTCCAGTTGGAAACTATATGACAGGGCATTTTGTTTAAGCTGCTTTAGCCTTCCTGCCTGTGGTTGCTGCTCAGCTGCAGAGGTGACCCACCTCCATCACATCTTGTCTTCATGCAGTTTCTGACTCACTTTCTGGAATTCCTGCTGCTGCCGCTCTCTTCATGTACACTCATGAAAGGGCGGAGAGGTCTCAGTACAGACTCACGTGGTCAAAGCGGGGAATTATCCCTCATTTATATAGTTCAATTGGCATAAAAGGCCATGCTTGGACCAGTTTGTCTGTTTCTGTTTGTCTCTTTATTTCATTCGGATTAAGCTACAAGCTGTTTTCAGTGAGATGTCACTTTCTGCCTAATGTAATGATCTCTAAGTCACTTTGCATTAGCATCACAATCTTGATGACAATTGCACCATGCTAACCCTTTCTTCTTTTCCCCACCTTGTTCTCACCTTCTCATCTCCCCTATCGTCTTCACGTCATTAGGTGAGCCTGCAGTGGCCAGGGAGAACAACTGTCTCAACGCTGCTAAGGCTTGCAACCTGAATGACACGTGTAAGAAGTATCGCTCGGGGTACATTAGCCCCTGCACCAGTCGCGTCTCCACAGCTGAAGTCTGCAACAAGAGGAAGTGCCACAAGGCCCTGCGGCAGTTCTTTGACAAGGCAAGGCACTTCTGACACAAGCTTATCAAAAAACAAACACGGGGGGGGGGGGAGAACACACACACTGGAGGTTTTCCAAATGACTGATATCTAATAAAAGCTGAATGTCCACCACAAAGGACCTGCTTCAAAAGAGAGAATGATTTTGAAGTGCATAAGTTTGAGGGGTTGTCAAACTCACAATAAATAATCATGTGGGTCTTTTTGTTCAGGGTATGCTTTTCCAGTGCCAAGCTTTGACATTGATTCAGTCATCAAACACAAAAGATGTTTTTGCTGTCTGTCCCATATTGTAAAAAATGATGTGAAGCACTGTAATTACAACCCGGCTCCTGTGATGCCCCTTTTGAATAACTTTACTTGGCACGGCTTCTGCTAAGCAACAATATGAATACATAGAAATGTACATAGAATGCGTGACATTGTTAATCTTTGTGCGATGTATAATTTTGTTTTATTTGTCATGATAGAGACGTCTTTGCGCAAAGAGCCCGGAGCGTTAGGCTTTCTTTGTGTTGGAGATTAAAGTAGTATTACAATCTGCTATTGTGGTCTGATTGTCATTTGTTGCATCGAAATTTTCTTTCAACTTGAATGTCGGAATTTATCGATGCTGCGTTGAAGCAGGAAGTTAAACAGGCTTAATAATCTATCAGATTCTCCGAGTTGTTTCATAAGTTTGTAACATTTGCAATAAGTTTTTGTTCATTTTATCCTGTTACAAACGTTAGTATGAATTTGATGTAACTGTCTCAGTCCTCCAGCTCGCTGCAAATGAACTGCAGCAAGGTGAGTTCGTGTGCATTCCTGCTGAAGAAACTTAGAAGGAGCAGCAAAAAACACAGTGATATATTAAAAAGAAATGAATGTGTCTAAAAGCACAGAAGGTGCAGCATATGGTCCAAAATGATACCAAAATGGGAGTAAGATTGAGGGTCTGCCAGATGAACCGACTTCTACCCTTAATGCTGTGACTTCTTTTGCCACGCAGGTTCCTCCAAAGCACAGCTATGGCATGCTGTTCTGCTCATGCCCGCTCAGCGACCAAACGGCGTGCTCCGAAAGGAGACGTCGAAACCATCGTTCCCGTCTGCTCGTACGAAGAGAAACAGAAACCCAACTGTTTGGAGCTGCAGGCCTCCTGCAAGACCAACTACATCTGCAAGTGAGAAGCCATTTTTATGCCAGCATGGTCAATAGTTAAGAGATGTGAACCAGTGATGTCATAGTTCATGGCTGAGATAAACCTCCCTCAGGGTGGTGACTGGGTTTTTATTTATCATTTTTGTTTGTCAGATGGACTAAAACAGAGTTTAATAATGCAGAGATTTCTGTTAAATCGCACAGACAGATTTCACACAGCTCAGCTTGAATGCTTATTGAACATGATTTAAAGGAGGGAAACTGTAGTCACAGTAATGCTGGAAGTATGTGGCAGCATTAGAAGCTATGTGGTCAAGGTTAAAGGTATTTTGGGGGGCTGGCATTAGATGTGTTTCAAAAATGCAGGAAAGGTAGGAAAAGTGTTTTGTGGTCAACTTTTGCCCCGAGTGTAGTCCATGATCTGGTAGTGTCCTACACTGGCTAGTCAAAGCCATAGGCTGATGGAGCTTTTAAAGGTCGACCCTTCTGTTTGGTGAGCGCTTAGTACATGTGCAGGCCTGAAAAAGATCAGTCTCAGTGGAGCTTTTAGGAGTACTGTGACCTCTGTCTAATGATCTTGCTTGGTGTTTTGGCTCTCGCATGGACAGCTGCAGGTACACAGCGCACATACTATCTTTCCTTATTCGGAGGCTTGAAGTTAAAGGGGATTCATGGAAGTCTAGGTGAAATTTCAACTTCAGAAATGAAAGATCGTGCCTTTTATAACATGTGTTCACCCAATTCTCCTGGATTCCATAACATAGTTGCTCTATACCAATATTTTGTACAATTTTTTCTGCACAGTGACGAACCATAAATTTCAGAAAGCATTCAAATTCATATTAGTTGCAGAATGCAGTGAATAGTGGGGTTTCCAAACTTCCCATAATTAGAAGAAAAAACCTTCAAAGTACAATGTAACTAAATTAAGAACTCTTAGAACACTTAGACATTTACAGAAACTGACCTCAGCTTTAATCTTTACTCACGCATTTTAAATCTCATTCTTTACAGTGTGCGGACAAACTTTCTATCTGCAAATGTGAGGCGAGTTCCCACTTTGTGATACTCTCGAGTACGGCTGTTTGGCAGGCAGACTGCATGAGACAGGAAATAAACTCAAAGACAACCTTAATGCTGCACTCAAGCAAAATCCAAAACAGTGGGTGGCCAGGAACAAGGAATACAAAACTAGGGAAACAAAAGCAGGAGGACACACAAGCGTGGAGGATGAGGGAGGACGTGACAAAGAACTGAGACAAACTGAGGGAATAAACACACAAGGTGATGAGGGGCAAACATGAGACACCCGGGAGGGCAGCTGAACCTAACTGAGAAAATGAATCAAGGGATGTAACGCTTAATGCAAAGCGCAAGAGACAAAAGACTAACAAAATAAAACAGGAAGTAACTAAACATGGTAAATGGTCTAGTTCTTATATAGCGCTTTTCTACTCTGACTGAGCACTCATTTACCCATTCACACAAGCACTTCCATATATATCTATCAAGCCAATATATTTCATTTGTTTTTATTCATCCTTTCATTTTACTTTCTCTGTACTGAGCTGCTGTAATGCGCAAATTTCCCCATCGTGGGATCATTAAGGTTTCATCTTATCTAAGTGCTTTTTTTATTGTCTAACATTCACACTCATTCGTACTCCAACGGTTGCATCGGAGAGCAACTTGGGGTTTAGTATCTTGCCCAAGGATACTTTGGCACGTGGCCCGGAGCAGCAAGGAATTGAACTGCCAACCTTTTGATTGGTAGGTGACCTGCTCTACCTCCTGAGCTACAGCCACCCCGAAACATGGGAATAGGAATGTGGATTCAACATAGAGGAGGGCAGGAAAAACTATCTGGGAACTTACTATGATTCCAGATTACATAAGCTAGACTAAATAAATTAAATAACCAAGAGTATAAAACTCAAAATGGGCAGAACTAAGAACAAACTAAGCAGAAAGATACAAAGGTGCAAATCTAAACCAAACTAAGAGACAACCTGAAGATCTTTAACAATAACAGATTTGAAAGGCACACAAAAAATTGGGCAAGAGACTCTGGACCATGACAAATACACACTCACACATTAACCTATCCCATAGACACCTCTTTACATTGTGTAGTAGTCAGTGTAGCACCAGCAGTAATAAATTGTCTGCCCTTACGCCTCAAGTCTCAGACACCCACATACTGTGCAGTAACGCTGTAGGGTTCCTGCATTAAGAGTCAGAAAAGAGTGATTCAGTGATGGACATCTGACACCGCCCTCACTAGTGTGTGTGTATGTGTGGTTATGCAGTCTCCAGAGGCTTGAGCCAGCAGTCTTGTGGGTCTCTGGGATTAAATGGAGGCATTAGGCATCATAAATGAGCTCCATTTGGACTGTGGCCTCAGGTCTCCCTCCCTCTCGCCTCACCCTCTGTCTCTACTTAATAGCAAGCAGTATGGCAGCAGTAAATTTATACTGCAAGTTTCACTTCTTCCATCTTTCTTCCACTGGCACGCTCTTATGGAGGATCTAACCTGTCAAAATCATACTTTGATTATTCATTCAATGAATAAATTATTATACAAAGAAATTCATCAAAATTGCCTATTTATGTAGATATTTAGGTATTTTTAATTTGTTTCTGTATTTATTCTGTATTAGTTCATCCATTTGCAAAAGAGGTCCCGGGTTCAAATCCCGGACGAGACCCCACTTGTTACATTCCCTTAAGAGTTCAGGGGGTTTGGGGAAGTAACAAAAAAGTGTCCAGGTTGACAAAAAGAAGACATGAAGGCAAAACTGTTAAGATAAAAGATTTTTATTAATGGTTTAACAAAAAGAGATGGACAGGCTACATCACAAAGGCTCTCTCTGGCCCTGGAGTTCTCCTCTCTCTCTGGCCTTAAGTACACCAGCTTAATTGCTGAGTTGAGTCAGCTGTACCAAAAGGGGTGGCACCTAAGGCTGGAGAGAGCGAGCTTCACCCAGTGGGTCAAAAAGTCACAGTACGCCCTGCTAGGGCCAGCAACATGATTAAAGACGTGTAAAAATACAGCAGTGAATTAAATAGGTTTGTGGACACTGGTGTGGTGGGATGCACAGGAAAGACAATGCGTAAATAAATAAATACATTTTTTAAATTTTCTTTGATTTTTTCTTTTTTTTTTATTAAATTTGATTGACGCCAATCAAAATTGAAACAAATCATGCATTTAATCTTATATTTATTTAGTCAGTGATTTATCTTTTTTCTTTCTTTCACTTTTGATTTTGGCAGTTTCAGTCCTCCATACTCTCGATCCATCACACATATGCTCAGGGCTTAAACAACAGGTCTCCCTGCAGCGCGGCTTCCTCCTGGTCCATTTGTCAGTTAGCACAGACAGATTAAAGCCATGCATTTCCACAAGTTCCCTCACCATATGTCAGGTGTAGTGTGCTGGCTGCTGTTGACAACTCTCACTAGGCACTGCTCAGCTCAGCTCTGCACCAGATCAGTGTGATAAGATAGATCACACTGTGAGTGCATGCACAACCCCATTAGCAAAAAAAAAAGTTGAGACAGAAGCAAAAGCTTAAATGATAAATTTAAAAACGTTTAACACTCACTACTTAAATGTGAATTTAAAAAAAATGCAGAATCTCTCCAATAATATCTGCTGCTTTTTGTGAAGAACTTTTGGTCTTCTGACCTCGTTGGGAAATATCTCAGCACAATTTTAACATTAGCGAGAGGATTTATAGCCACAACTGCAACACCGAGATCCTTAAAGGTGTGTGAATCTGAAGGTTTTAGCTTTGTGTCAAAGAGCCGGTATATCACACGTAATTTCACTTCAAATGGTGAATTCCTTGGGACTGCAAACACCATTTCAATTTCACAAACCACTGCACCTGTGGCAAAAGTGTAAACAAACATTTTTGAAGGCAGTAAATGAAACAGAACAGACTGGGCGGAGAGCGGCCCACAGCTTCATTCATTCCAGGATATAAACCAGCCGCAGCACAAAGGGTCATCTTACTCGACTGAAGTCAGCCATTAAGAAGGCTAATTGAATTGAGACAAATGACTTCCAGTGGACACTAATTTCAACCGGGCATTTTGCTGCACATTTACAGTCACACTGGCTATCTGAGCTCATCTGCTGGAGCTATAATCACGAAATGGTTTTTGATCTGTGTGTGTTTTAGGTCACGACTTGCTGACTTCTTTGTCAACTGCCAGCCGGAGCCCCGCTCGCTGTCCGGCTGTCTGAAGGAGAACTATGCGGACTGCCTCCTCGCTTACTCGGGCCTGATTGGTGAGCTCATGTGTGCACTTGATTGTTACTGGTCAGATTGGACTTGGCATTCACTGCAGGTCTCTTTTGTTTCTGTTTATCGTGGTATGTTCACAGAGATGGAGTGAACTCCTGATTTTGACTTTGATTGGGCAGGAAACGTGTGCACTCGGACATCAGGACAGTTATTAAAATGCAATATAGCTTTCTTTGAATATAACTTGTGCTGCAGCCGCAGTCTCACTCACAACGTGGTCCTCTCAAGTCACCAAACCTGACCACGCATACACACTGTCCACACAGCGCCAATTCATTCTGCCTACTGCAAAACAAAATGGCCTGTTCTGGACTGCAGCCAGCACAAGGGAACAATCCATTGGGGGAGTGAGAAATCACTGACTGAAGCTATTTACTTTCACTCGCAGAGAGAAAGCCTATTCTTCACTCCACCTTCTCTGCATTCTGCTTCCTAGAGAAACTCCACCAGACTGCGTTTCTCTCGCACGAAATAGAAATAATTGCTAAACGCTCGTCATTAACACAGCGCGATGATAAAACCTTTAAAGGTTTAAAATGTGTTAATTTCTCTCTTTGGTAGTCAGCGGCTCATTTGTGGTTCAGCAGTTTACAATAAAGCCTTGTTTATGGATCACATTTTTGCACTAAAAGCGTGAGTGACTCATTCTGTCCTCCTACTCCAGGTACTGTCATGACTCCCAACTACCTGCGCTCAAACAAGATCAGCGTCTCTCCCTACTGCGACTGCAGCAACAGCGGCAACAATAAGGATGAGTGTGACACGTTCACTGAGTTTTTCACGGAGAACACCTGCCTCCGTAAGTTTCGCCTGTGTGCCGGTACACTCTGACCGGCTGTTATCTGTTGGATTTTATTTCCGACTGTGGCTCAGTCGCAGTTTTATGCTATTTCTGTTTTCACCTGCTCTGCTCAGCCGGTCGCTTTCTTGTTGTGCACTTTTATGCCGTCTTTGCTTTGCAGCGTCTCCTTCTTACCAAATATATCCCACTGCCATGTTTGCATTGTTTTCCAGCAGCATTATAGGAAAGCCAGTCATATTGCACCACGGTGTCTCAATGTGTAACAGAACTCCTGCTCCACATCTCCTACAGAAAGAGGCTTTTCCGTGTAAACCCTCTTATGCAATGACTTTAATTAACAAACCTACTCAAAGTCGCACATACACACACACACTCTCTCCCTCTGTCTGTTCGGCATACGCACAAGTGGAAACACACCCGTTTCTAGCCAAGATTAAAGAGTTGCAGACCATTCCAGTGGCTCTGTGCAGATACAAGACTCTGTAACCTAAACTAATACCGCTCCTTCTGTTTTGATAGTACACTCGGCTGCTGCTGTCCTCCACAACACAGTTTAAGTGTAATGTGACTCTTAATTGATTCCTCTACGGAGGTCAGGAGACAGGGTCAGCTGGAAGACTATCTCCCTCAAGGGCACCCATGCTGGATGAGCGTATGTGCTCACCGAGCAGCTGAAAAATGACGCCAGTGTGGAACTGCCAAAGAGTGCAGTTCCTGTGAGAGCCACTTGAGGTTTGCGATATTAAAAAGCATATTTATAGCTTTGGTCTGACGGTGAGTAGATCTTTTTTAACCTCATCCCTCTGGAGACTGTAGTTTGGAGGGTGGTTGGTTTGGATTACAGGTGTCTTGATACAGATACACTCGGAAAAAATTATTATTTAATTGTTTGCTGAGTTTGTAAAACTCAGTAAAAAACATAAAACTCTTTTATGGTATTTTTATAGCATTTATAGAGAGACAGAATACCAACCTAAAAGCCGGGTGTCAAAGCAAGGTCCCGGGAGCGCAGCAGGCAGTGAGGGTGGGAAGTTTCTCTAGTCGCTGTGCTAGCATACCTGCTAACATTTCCAATGTCCAACATTTGCTCCAAATGACTTTTCTCCCAGGTCAATCACGCCCCGCCCGTCATGGCTCTGTGCCCCACTGGTGGGCGCGCCCCACAGTTTGAAAACCACTGAACTACCAGTGACAAAAACACTGAAGAACACAAGAAGACTTCACACTAAACATGAAACCAGAAGCAGGGAAACAGGCGCTTACAGCTGGGACAGACGGAGGAACTCAGAAAGTCAAAAAACTAAAACTCAAATCAAAACTGCAGCAGCAGGAGCCGGAACTCACCGTAGCAAACATCAGAAAATAAAAGCAACTAAAAGAATTTGAAGCTTAATAATAATAAACACAAGTCCCTGGTGCCATAATTCAGTCTCTTATGCCTGAGGATGGTTGCTGAATCCTACCCTCACTGGGGTTTAAATACCTGGGTCTCTCCACCATTTAGTTTGAGAACTGAAGAAGCCTTTCTGGTGAAACGTCTTCTAGAAACAAGAAAATAGAAAGCAGTCCAGTCGCCTTTTTTCAAGCTCCAGAGACGATTTTGTGTGAATGTTGTCTCAAATCTGACACACGTGTTGTCCCTGAGCTGATGCCGCAAATGTATTAAAATGTAACACATTGTGTGTTGTTTTCAACACAACTGTTTTAAGAGTTCATAGTTTTTGTTTTGTTTTTTTCTGGGCAGCGTTGCAAAGCTTTATAATTACACCTCACAGGCGGCCATTGGTCATGTTTCTGGTCACAGGGTAGATGTAACTGCAGCATTTACTGTCCTTTAGCTCTCTTTAGAATAAGATAAGAATATCTGTCTTATCGGCTGCAGAAGGTCCTCTGTGTGTTCACCAGCTCGATCCTGAGCATGTGATGTACAGTGTGCTTTCCCGAAAAAGCCCCGTGTGAGTTAACGTGCAACTTTGTTCAAATCTCGTTCACATTGCTGCTGTGAAAATATTACTTATAGCAGCTTTAGCTTGTCACAGGGTGCAAATTGATCAGAGTGATGAATTAGTTTTGTGCAGCATGCCACAGATTGAACACTAACTATTTGCAGCTGTCAAGGTGTACAGTCACCTTAATTAAAAATTCGGTATTCGATAGATGAAGCAATCAACCATGAGACACATGTGGCAAGCAGTCAATTGGCAGGGTGTTCATGCGTGGGTGTGTGCTCTAGAAAGTGGTGTGCACTGAAGACAATGGGCTGCAGTCACAATGAGGGGAATGAGTTCCTGCTGGTTGTTCAGCTCTACATGAGCAGAGTGGGCGGTTTGATTTTCCTCTGTCAGGATGACAGTTAGCAGAATGAGAAAACACCAACAAGATGCAGCCTCATTTTCACCAACTCTTCTCTCTTTCACACTCTCATTTGTCTTCTTCTCTTCTATTATCTTTTTCCCCCTCCCCTCTTCTTGTTTTCTCTGCTCTGTTGTCTTTTTACCAGCCGGGGTTAACGAGGTTGCTCTGCAGTCGATAATAAGGGCTGCTGCAGTTGGTGCGCATGTGTTTGAGCCTGTCTGCGTGCATCCAGTTAGTGTATGTGGGAGACATGAAACATATTGTAAGCCTTTGCTTCTGCAGTGTTGGCATGATTTTGTGTGCTCAAGTGTCTTTGTAAGATTTGCAGGATCAAAGGGGGTTAACGTGGGTTAAAACAAGCTCTCTGTATCTGCTATTTGGTTTTATTCACTGAGGGAGTTGAGTGGAGTGCAAAGGGAAGAAATAGGCCTCCTCTGACTTTTCATTATTAGTCTCAGTTCTCCCGCTTCCTTCACTGCTCCCTTGTTTTTCCCATTACAACCCCTTATTTCCCTCTTGTTCTACTGCTCCTGCTCCATCCCACTTCTTTCTGCTCTTCCCAACTCTTTGTCTCCATCTCCCTCCTTTCATGCCCTCCCTCTTTCTGCTCTCATTAGGCTTGCTCAGCAGTAAGTGGAACTGACAATTCTGACGATCCTGACACACGCCGGCTACAGGGTCATGGCTAGAGAGAAACTTGAAGAAAGACAGAGAATAGACAAAAAGACAGGAGAGAGGACTTTCTGGGGGTTTTTTGTTTTGTTTTTTGCTGTTCTTTACATTTTTTCTGCATGAAAAAAGAATTTATTGGTCTAATATGTCAAACACATATTTGAGCATTACTTCGGTTTGCAACTTCTGAGTCTCTTAAATTCTTATGTTGTATCATATGATTTTTTTCCCTCCATAAATGGTAGAAGCCTTAAGAACGTCTAGCATAACTATAGCACTGTGCAGCACACACCATCTCCTGCATTCCTGTCCTGTAATTTTTTTTATATACAGCGTCTCAGTTATTGTGTGACCCAGCCCCAGGTCTGGATCCGCCGCTTTAATATTCTCAAGGAGACACTGCAGCTTTAATATATTCAAAGCTTTTCCAGCGTGATACCTCCCCATTTCCTGCATATGCAAAGGTCATGCCATCCAACATAATTCTAGTATTACAACAATCCTTGTACATGTAAAGTGAGATAAAGTGGTAATGTAGACATCTGCGTGAGGCAAACTCATACTGCTAACACCAATATCTGCTGCAGTGGGAAGATGATATCATGTCTGTTCTAGTGCGCTTTGCTGTTTGCATTGGTGAAGGTTAAATGGATGTTTGTCCTAGTGCTTTAGAAAGGTATGTTTTCTGAATGTGAAACTAAGGATAATTTTTGAAAGGGATTTGATACATTTGCCACTTAGTGCTCATAAAAAGACCTCCAGGTTAATTTAGGGGCTACAAAAGTGAGTTTGGGGGATGTTGCTGTTGTTTATTTGATGGTTAATTTGACAGGATTGGTGCTGAAACTGAAAAAGAAGGAAGATAGACTACTGTATATTAGTATATTTATGTCACAAATGAAAAGAAAGTATAACAGGTTCACTTTAACTTAAAGAGCACATGTATAGAAGCAAATAACAGAAGAAAATAACAAATAATACTATTAATTGCATGTTTGTGTCAAGCAGCAATCTGCAAAACGAAGCCAATGCAGAATTTCCAAACACTGTAATTCCTCTACAGAGAACTTGAGGCTGCCCCCAAAACGGAATCACTTGTTAAAATATCCAACATAAAAGCATTAAATAGCACATTTGCAGTTTTGGCCTTTGCGGATATTTATCCCCTTCATAACAGCTGTATGGTTGGTATGGTTAGCAGTTTGCTGTATACAAGGCAGGCATCAGTTCTGCTTACTGAGAACCTCTCAATCATGTTTGTGGTGATAGTAGTTTTATAGGTTTTATTATTGAAATTATCTGAGATATAATATGGTTAATATGGCTGTGTGGTACAGCCCATTCAAAGGTGATTTTTTTATTTATTTATTTTTGGGTGGGTGACGGGGTGTCTTTTGGTTTTTGTCCGTTACTCAGCGCTGATTAGTAGATATGCGTGTCTGTGCATTGTACCTGTACAGTTTAGCACTCTGCCTGCTCATCTAAGTACGGCCAGTTTTGTCTAAAAAGAAAAACCCAACATCAGAGCGTCTAAAATGCTGATGCTGAGACTTTACAACATGGAGTCCAAAACCAGTTGGTGGCGTCATATTGGCTGCATAGATCGTTTGTATACAGTCTATGATTTCTGAAAGGAAAACAACTAATGTGCTGCATATATTCTGTTCTGTATGCCACTGGCCTTGTTAGGAGAGATGTCCATCCCACTTTGGGTGGAGGAGCTCTCCAAAATCCGCCTAAATTTATTAAACTCCCCAACACGTGACTATACAGAGTTGAGACCAAGCAGCAGAGTTGCAGACTTACATGCCGCTCTGCAGCCACACTTCTCCTGTCATCCCCATAGAGACAGTGCCTGCTCCCAGATCAGCAAAAAACAAACCAAAAACTGGCAAAAAAAAAAACCAAACAATTTAAGCATAAAAATAATTTAGCATCCTCAACTGCACCAAACAGTAAATTAGTTAAATGTGGATTATTTAGTCCCTGTTAGTAAATGAGTTAATAATTGATCAACATATTGATTTATTGTGCCTTACAGAAACCTGGTTACAGCAGGATGAATATGTTAGTTTAAATGAATCAACACCCCCGAGTCACACTAACTGTCAGAATGCTCGAAGCACAGGTCGAGGAGGAGGAGTAGCAGCAATCTTCCAAAGACCCAGACAAAGTTTTAATTCTTTTACAACTCTGACTCTTAGTCTTGTCCACCCTAACTGGAAAACTCAAAAACCTGTTTTATTTGTTACTATCCATCATCCACCTGGTCCTTATTTAGAATTTCAATCAAATTTCTGACTTTTTATCTGATTTAGTGCTCAGTTCAGATAAAATAATTATAGTGGGTGATTTTAACATCCACGTAGATGCTGAAAATGACAGCCTCAACACTGCATTTAATCTATTATTAGATCCAATTGGCTTCTCTCAAAATGCAAAGGAGCCCACCCACCACTTGAATCATACTTGATCTTATCTTGACATATGGCATAGAAACTGAACATTTAACAGTATTCCCTGAAAGCCCCCTCCTGTCTGATCATTTCTTAATAACATTATGAATTTACTATAATGGATTACACAGCAGTGGGGAATAAACTTCATTACAGTAGCTGTCTTTCTGAAAGTGCTGTAACTAAGTTTATGAAAATAATTCCTCCACTATTCTACAATGTCATGTGCCAACACAGTGATGGCATTACCTTGGCCTCCAGTACCACTGTGAGGATTCTTGCAGTCATCTTTTGACCAGGATATGTCCTTCAATGCACATATTAAACAAATGTATAGGACTGCGTTCTTTCATTTGCATCATATTTCTAAAAATTAGAAACATCCTGTCTCAAAGTGAAGCTGAAAAACTAGTTCATCCATTCATTACTTTTATTGGACTATTGTAACTCATCATTATCAGGTAAACCTTCAGCTGATTCAAAATGCTGCAGCTAGACTGCTGACAGGGACTAGAAAGAGAGAGCATATTTCTCCCATATTGGCTTCTCTTCTTTGGCTCCCTGTTAAATCTAGAATAGAATTTAAACTTCTTCTTCTCACATACAAGGTCTTGAATAATCAGACCCCATCGTATCTTAAAGGCCTCACAGTACCTACCATATTACTCTAATAGAGCACTTTGCTCTCAGACTGCTGGCTTACTTGTGGCTCCTAGGGTATTTAAAAGTAGAATGGGAGGCAGAGCCTTCAGCTTTCAGGCCCCTCTTCTGTGGATCCAGTTCCCAGCTTGGATTCAGGAGACAGACACCCTCTCTATTTTTTAAGATTAGGCTTAAAACTTTCCTTTTTGATAAAGCTTATAGTGAGGGCTGGATCAGGTGACCCTGAACCCTCCCTTAGTTATGCTGCTATAGGGCTAGGCTGCTCGGGGCTTCCCATGATGCACTAGTGAGTGAGTGTTTCTTTTCATTCATCTCTTTTTTTACTTTCTTTCTGTTCTAAAACACTTTGCATTTAATCATTAGTTATTACTGATCTCTGGCTCTCTTCCACAGCATTTTTTTTTGTCCTGTCTCCCTCCCCTCATCCCCAACCGGCTGTAGCAGATAGCTGCCCCTCCCTGAGCCTGTTTCTTCCTGTAAAAAGAGGCTTCATCCTTCCCACTGTTGCCAAGTGCTTGCTCATAGGGGTCAGTCTGATTGTTGGGATTTTCTCTGTATTACTGCACAGTCTTATAATATAAAGCCCCTTGAGGCAACTGTTGTTGTGATTTGGCACTATATAAATAAAGCAGAATTGAATTGAATTGAATTGAGTAAATGGTAGCAGAGCTTCCATTTACTCAGATGTATAATCAGATATGCTGAGGAAAGCCAAAGGCTCGGTGTCTTTGGGCTTATTATGCAAATATGTTCAAGGATTGATGCATTGCCCTCAACATAATACTTTCTCTTCTTGAAGTTTAATCTGTATGAAGTGAAACCATAAAAAAGTGCGTGACACTTTGTGAGTGTGAGAGGTATGAGTTCGAGCTTGCCCAGTGTCACCTTGGTGAATGATATGTTCATGTTGGCTGGTGTGTTGATGACATTTTCAGTCATAATGAAAGCTATTATTACATTTGGGTACAGAAGCTTTTAGTTTTCATTCAAGATAATGAGATCAAATTGTGATTAACTGCTATTTTGCAAATGCTGGTAAGCAAACAGCTCCGATGCTTAAAGTATGCTGGTTTGCAAAGTAAAAATAAGAATGGCGCATAACTGGATTTGCATTTATAATCTTTTAGAGAAGATTGGTTTGTAATTGTTTTGTAATTTTGGTTAATTTTGAGACTGGGAACTGTTATCCCCATTCCCAACTCACTAGATTGGCTTTGCATGATTCACACATCAATATCATCATTATTCTCCTGTCCTGGTGCTTTAGAAAGCTGTTTTAACTCTCTTTGCCCACTTTCTTCTGATTTTGAAATGACCATTTTAGGGATATCTGCTTTATTTATATCTTACAGAGCCTAGCTAAAAGCAGTCTGAAAAGTTTTCATTAGAGAAACTCGAATCCCGAGCATTTGGCTCATGGGCATTAATGTGCTGACCTCATTATTTAAAACTTTGGCCACATTTAATATGAGCATCCACTGTTTTTTATATATATATATATATATATATATATATATATATATTTTTTTTTTTTTTTTTTTTTTTGAGCAGTATATATAGTGCCCAAAATTTAAGGAACTTTTTAATCAGAGTTCAGCATCAAGTCAATTAAACCTCTGGGATATTGATCTGGTGAGTTAAGTAGCAGAGGGGGTCGCTAATGAGTTTCAGCTGCTTTGGTGTTAATGAAATTAACAACAGGTGTACTAGAGGGGCAACAATGAGACAATTCCCAAAACAGGAATGGTTTACAGGTGGAGGTCACGGACATTTTTTCCTCCTCATCTTTTCTGACTGCTGTTTCACTAGTTTTTCATTTGGCTAGGGTCAGTGTCTCTGCTGGTAGCATGAGGCCATCACTGGACCCTGCAGAGGCTGCACAGGTAGTCTCAGGATGGCACATCAATATGAAATATTGAAATATGCTGTGTTTCCAAAGTGTTCCTTTAATTTTTTTGAGCAGTATACGTGTGTGGGGGTGTGTGTGTTGGGTGGTGGGTGTGTGCACGACAGAAACTAAAGAAAAGCATAGCCGTATTTCTATAACACCGTACTGAATTATTAGTTCAAGACTTCACCTTGAGTGGAAATGTCAGACAGGCGCTAGACAAAAAAGGGCTCCAAAATATTATATGTCTAAAAATGAGGACCAAAGTGAGTGCACGTGCATGTCTGATATCCTGTGGCTTCATTTGACATCTAAACAGTTTTTCACGCATGCTCGCTGTGCTGCGAGTGTGTGCGGTAATTAGGCCTTAGGTGAGGAGACAGACAGAGAGAAGAGACAGAAAAGGGCCCATCAACACCTCCAATATCCCCATCAGCCTTCTGCTGTCTCGACACAAAGCTACCAGCTACACAATCGCACACGCAAATGCACACACACCGGCGAAAAATTAAATATTCACATGCTTGAGCAAAGCAGGGCTGCAGGATATTGACAAAAATGACTTGTTTTGTGCTGAATATTGCATCTCCAAAGTGAATGCAAGCCAATTTCTTCAGCTACCGCAGCTCTAGTGAAATGTTAAACAAATATGTGGAGGGAATAATGTTTTGCATTGTCACTGCCAAAATGAAAGCTACACAAAAAAGACATGTCTGTTGCTGTAGCTAATAATAAATAAAACACAATCATATGCTTGTCTTTTTTCACCTAAGCACACTCCAAGGATGCCCCGGTTACTCTTGCCTAAGAAAACAAGTGGATTTGGGTCAGCGGGAAGCAGGGGACACTGTCACGCTGTGTAGAGAAAAGACTGTAAGGACGGGTCCCTCAGATCCACTATCAATCATCCTTCACAGTTTTCAGAATTGGATTTTGCCAGCACAGCTGCTCGCACTCCTTTGGCCCTGCAAGGGAACAGCGGGGCTGAAGGATGCAGCACAGGCCTGGAGCTGAGTCGGCATTTTTACAGGTCTCCAGGCCAAGACCGGTTCACCTGGTTTTTTTGATCCCCCTTTAAACTGGTTATGGATGTCTCTCCATATTCTCTTTAATGTAGTGCATGTTTTCTGACCTACTGTTTCTTCAAAGGCTTCATTTTCCACAGAAGCAAAAGGAGAAGGCACGGACTGGTGCCGGAAACATGGCGTCTGGCTCATGAGCGTACACTTTTTTAGACAGTGGATGGCTGCCATGTTCCCTTAATCATACTTAGATGTGAATACATTTTGCTCTATACCGTGAGTCCCATAATTAGAAAATCTATTTATTTATATAAACAAGCTCTATCCACCCACCCCTCACCCTTTTTTTTTTTTTTTTTAATGTTCCTCAGTGTGAGGAAGTGTATCAGCGTGGAGCAGCACAAACAGCACTGTAGCATGGGCGTGTCCTAGTGCTTATAATTTAATAGTAATACTGAATGACTTTTGTGTCTTTATTATGCAGTAAGAAATAGGTTTTTGGATATTTTTTAAACAAAAGGATCTCCCCAAGGACAAACTGGGATAAATCTGAAATGGGGGGGGGGTGAAGAAAAGCCTGAAGGGTTTCTGTGTTAATAAAACATTTATTTTATTTTTATTTTATTTTAACAGGAAACACACAATTGCAGCACTTTTGTTTTTTTTCTTAGCTGAGATCTGCAACGCTGCATTTCTGCAGTGCTGCTCTGTGTGTGCAGCCACAGATCATATTCATAATTTACACCACTGTTTACATCAGTTTGTCTTACAGCTGTGTTTTTAATATTTGACGCAGCATTTTGTCAAAGAAAAGTGTGGAAACCAAACAAACCCGAACAGGCAGCGTGAATATACCGAACGCTGTTCATCATACAGACATAATCACGTGTCTTTGCACATGTAAGCATGAATATTTTAGTGGGGGGTCAAAGAGCAGTTATGCAGATCAGCTCTTCCTGCCTTTACCACCGTTTTCAGGGTCACGATTCACTGTTGGAAGGAAGGATATCATTACGTTCAAACAGCAGCTCTGTAGAGCTCAGCTTCCCTCTGATCTGTGTGCGTGTGTGCGTGTGTGTGTGTGTGTGTGTGTGTGTGTTTTACATCAAAGCCATAGAAGGCTATTAATAGGGCTGCTAATGGACTCTAATGGTAAATAGCCACATCAGCACTCAGGTTTTTGACGGTGTGGTGAATTTATAATGGAGGGAAGTGATAACAAAACTTAAGTACCTACTAACTCTCCTATAATTGTGGTTTGGGCTGGTGCAGTATACACTTTTACTTTTAACATGGGGACGATCATGCATTTGATTCACGGAAGAACTCGGCTTAGTGCTAAACTGACCTGCTTGGACTTGGATTTCTGGGCAGAGGGAACCTGTAATCATCTCCTTTCTTCCCTCTGCAGGTAACGCCATCCAGGCCTTCGGGAACGGGACCGACGTCGGGGTGTGGCAGCCGATGTTCCCCGTCCAGACCACCACCTCCATCACCACCCCCTACCAAAGAAACCGTGAACGCAACCCCAACACCATCGACAACCACATTAACACAGACCCTGGAATTTACCACTTCTGTGGCAGCCTACAGGTGGGTCTCTCACACACACACACACACACACAGGTGTGACTGTGAGCTTGTCCTCTGTTCCACATATCCAGCCAATCTCCAACATTTTTATTGGATCTAGTTTTTCGAAAGATCTACACTCCAGGACCGACACTTTTTTCCAAGTCTGGCTTTTATCCAGTGGCTTGAAGAAAGCAGGGAGGGCTGTCATCCTGCAGGTTAACCTGTCATCATCTTTTGCTTCCAACACTACCCCGCGAAATCGAAAAACACCACAAAGTCAGACAGTGTGGAGTTTTCAGGGGAATTTGACGGAGGCTATCACAAAAAAAATTAGATACAGTTACAAAAAGGATTGTTGGTGGAATTTGATTCTCTGACTTTTCTCCTTTTTCCACAGTTATTTCTGCATTAGGCACAAACTCGTGTTTACATGCATCAGAGTTTCAGACCGACGCCCTCTCAGCATGGCCCACGTGTAGTTTGTTGGATTCTGATCAGTTACCACAGGTGCAAGATAGTTTTAATTTGTAAAAGAGGTTTCAAAGTTTCCATTTTTTTAAAAAATCTGAACTAATGATTTTACTGTCTATCTGCCAGCCTCTTTAGTGAATTTCATTTCTCTGTCTCTGTCAGTCTCTTTATTTAAACCTTAGTCTAAATAAAGTTGTTGTTTTTTTTTCAGTCATACAGCCTTTAGAAGTAAAACATTATCAGCTGTTTAAAAAATGATCCAACTCAGATTTTAAAGAAAGACATTGTTTGCGTTACGATATAAATAAGATTTATATAACCTTGGTTCATATTTTTCTCCCGGTCGTCCACACCCTGCCTGTCGTAGCTTCATACCTGTCTGAAGCTCTACCGAACATTAAACTTGCTTATTGCCAGGCTGCTGATGGAGATCACAACAGTGGGCTTAGATTATATCAAGTGGACCGGATAGGATGGGATTATTTCTGTTTAACCTTATGTAGATTTGCGGGCGTGTCGGTGTATCCACTGACTCAATGACGTGTCAACCGTTACCTCCATATTCTCTAACTTGCCGTGTGGGGTTCTGCAACTGTCATTCTCCCATTTGGAGCAGCTACTTCTGCACTACAGTGAGGTCAGTCCTGAGCACTGGTGACGGGTTCCTCGTGGGTCGGGGAGGAAATGAGGATAATACTGTGATTACAGCAGGGCCTCAGAGGGCCATTTCACATATAATGATACCACAGCCCGATGCGACAACATACAGTTGTTAAAATTATTGTTTACAGGCACTTCCACCCATTCTTTTAACACCATGTGTTATCTGTATCTCCACTTTGTTTCTGATGTGCCCCTTTCAGCGCTTTCCGAATAGTTTCTGTTTCAGTATCAGAGGCTTTCATCTTTGTTATGCTTCCAAAAAGCCTCAGTGTGGAAATGTTAAAAAAATCATCGGCTCAGTTTTTTAAAATCCAGCCTTTGAATTTTAAAATGTCATTAATTGATACTTTTTGCCATTTGACTGCAACAGAACAAGTGTTAATAACACAAAGTTATTAACATTCAGCAGACACACACATACATTAACATTCACTGAGAGTCATGTTTCTGACCACCTGAACCTTTAGTGGTTTAAGCAGCACTTTGGTTTATTGCAGCTTTGTTACTGCTGTTTGCTTTTTTTCTCCTAGAAACTGGTTTGATGGGAGCAGTAAGAGTGGAACACAGCAGGGAAGCTAAAGGTCATAAACCCGGAACAAACTAGCCCGATAAAAGCTACAAAATAAAGAGCACCACCATAATGTGGCTTTTCTTTGTTATTCATCTATTTTATCAACCGCTTATCCGGTTCGGGGTCATGGGGGACATTGTTAGCATCTACAGCCAGTTTTGAATTGGAATTTATCCAACAAATATGTCTTTAATACAAAATATTAATTAACACAGCATTAAAACCAGAGCTGCAGCAATCATAGAAAATTGGGCACCTCACTGAAGCCAGAGAAACAATCAGTAATAATGCTTTAAATTTACCTTCTTATTAAATAGCTACTGCTTATTAGCCAGCTGCTTTCACGTCTATATTCTGTGTATATTGGCTATTTTTGATCTTTTTGATTTTGGATTTTTGTGAGAGTACCGTAGCAAATTCTTAAGCGCTACTGACAATTACTTCCTACAGCCAGAAGATGACCGGAGCTGAAAACGTGGCTCGCAGCTGACCAATTGGATGTTTAGAAATGTACCAGCTGACTCAGACCGTGTGCTTGTAGCCACAGACGGTGTAAGCAGCCATGGAGCCCTGCAGGTTTAGTTAACAGATACTGTAGACAGATGCAATCACACACTCTGGCCTGTTCACACGTATACATACAGAAAAAAAAAAAAAACTCCCGCAAACAACCAGTGTGTACTGATAATGAGCTTTGGTAGTGTACTGATGCGTGTGTGCTGTTGGCACTGCTCTGATACCACGTCAAACACAAGTTAATGAGAGAGTCGTTGGGTGTGTGCGTGTGTGTGTGCAGCATATTGGAGTGGTGTCCCATGTATGTGTGCGATTTTATGTGTGTGCAACTCTGTGTGTGTGTGTGAGCATCAAGGCGGACTACGCTGTTGAAATGACACACTCGGGGGACGGGCCTGTCAAGAAAACTCACTCCACTCTCTTCGCTGATCTCTCTCTTCTACAAGCACACACACAAACACCCACACAGACACACAAACACGCAGAATAATCACCATTAACCGGTGACTCAAAACCTTTCCACTCCCAGCCAGTGAGACTCTGGCAGAGCAGCGGTACATTCACCTCTGCGTGAACGAAAAAAGAGGAGAGAAAAATGGTGAAGGTGCTGAAAGCCGAAAGCTCTTCACCTCCCAGCGAGAGCCTTGTTTTTAGGAGCTGGAGAATAACCAGCCCGAGACCTCTCAAATTATCAGCGTCTATAAAATCGAGCTTCACTCCTTTTGTAAAATGTTCAAAATCCAGGCTGAAAAGTGTTTTTCACAAGCTGCTTTTTTTTCTTCTTCTTCTTCTTCTTCTTCTTCATTTTTGTACTCAAGAGGGTGCTTTCCTCTCTGTTTAATTTCCCCACTGTGTGTCTTTGTTTTGGTGTTAATGTGAAGACGCTTTCATCCTCTTTGGTTTTTACAGCGAATTAAGATACTAGAATTACTGCTTTTCCTCTTTCATCACACAGAAGGGCTAACACACACACACACACACACACACACACACATCTGTACATAAATGTGTACAGATCAACACGCGCTTAAGGACCGCAGGGCTTCGTAAGCCCGGCTTTCCCCTTTTTCTTGTTATGACTCCGAAGCAGACAGGAAGTACCCTGGACGAATATGGAAATGTTCTACATGCTAATGTGACTTTTCCAAACAGGAAGGCCAATTCGAAAACACGTGGGGGGGAAAAGGGAGGAATATGCATTTGAATTTGTTAACCTCCACCCATGCAGATGTTTGTTAACTGCAGAGACGTCTTCCTCAAAGAAAATCCAAACTGTTTGCGCGGCCGAACAGTCCAAGAGGAAGCAAAGAACATGTGTTTAAAGTGCTGCGTTTGTTCGTTTTAAATCGCCGTTAATGTAAGTACACATTTCACGCCACCAGGAAACATCATAACAACACAAATAACTAATAATCACAATTGCAACGAAGCAATTTTTTTTTTACAAACGCCTCCCTTGAAATTGCAGAATTTGTTAGTCATCATGAAGACACTGCAACCATAAAAACAGTGCAGCGGCAGATGGGAGGCTGCGTCTTCACATTCCCATGATTGAGATTTTCAGATGTTTTTGCTGTGAAACACCCGACGCCTTCGGGATCTGAAACTTGAGCAACAAGCTGTAAAACTTTATCGTCTCTCTCGGTGATGAGAAGGGGGAAACGTTCAGCACGATGGCGGTAAACACAGATGGGCCCTAATCAGGAGACACAACCTGATGCGAGTTGTGCTTAGTCATTGTGTTATTGTTTTCTCGACGATGCTTTAGATTCTCGGCTTGTGCTGCTGTTTGGGTCGTTGTGCAGAGGCCTGCGAGTACACCGTGATTTATAGACACCATTCCGCCCAAGGTTTGTTTTTGTTTTTTTTTCCACTTTAGTGTTGAAGCATAGATGTAATAACAAAATACGCTTTCTTACTTTATGTATTACTATGCCTGCTACATTCTGTGCATTCCTATTTTTGGCCTGAATTCCCTCTACTGTATACTGGAGCCATTTATTATTGTGTCACACCTACTTCCTGTGTACACACACACTCCCTTTAATTCCAGCATCCATCCTCAGTACTCGTATTCAGTGTGCAGGTCGTTAGAGGGAAAAAGGGGAAAAGAAAGTTTCTTTTCTTGTGCCAAAAACTGCTCCACAAACTCATCATCAGCTGCTTAATTCACCAAACACACAACAAAACTACAAGATGTTCACATGCTGATTACAAGGTCTGCACTGCCAATCAGTAAATCAACTCATGGTGGGCTTGCAATCAGCAAAAGTGGTAATCACTTCTAATCTGTTTAGAAATTTGCCTGAAGAGTTCAGACCCAGAGGACACGATTGTTACGCTGTTATCTGTGTTTTCCGTTTGTCTTTTTTTTTTTCTTGCACTCCACTAGAGTAGCTTTAAATTAACCACAGTTATATTGTGGTTAATTCAAATAATTATATCAATTATATTGATGGAATTCTTATTTATCTCCTGTCCGCCTTCCTTTAAGCTAGCATTTTGTTTTGATTGGCTACCCCTTAAGTACACCAGATGGGTGGGGCTTCTGTGCTCGCTGCCAGAGCTTGAGCTGACCGTATTATGGGTATGAGCTCTTCCTGACATCATGCAGATGAAGAAGTAGAAAAAAAACCCCTGAAATTGTAGCTGAGCGTTTGGAGCTTTCCATAAAGCTCCTTTTCAGACTGGAGTAAAGAGGTCTGAGGTACACGGTTATCTCAGAGGTCATGCTGCGTGCTGAAACATTGTTTGCTTTCTTGTAATTTAGGCTTCAAGTCTTCTTCTGTTCTCTGTCAAGATAATCCTACACGGCTTCATGAATCTTTAGGCCAGTTCATTACTGATACTAGACACTTTCCAGGTGGTACTGTATGGTAGATCAAAACCCAATGGTACCTTTCTGTTAATAATTCCATCAACTTTGACAATATCCCCACTACCACTGCCTAAAATGTGCACCAAACCATGACACAGCCTCCATCATATTTCATGGATGGTTGTAGATACTCACTGTTATAAGTGACCTCCTGCATTTATACTGACAACAATTTGAACCAAAAATTTCAAATTTGGATTGATCACGTTTCCTCCTGTGGCTTCTTGACAGCCACCTTTCCACTGAAACCATTTCTGACGAGGCTTTAGCAAACATTAGACGCCTCAGTTGATGCACCTCTTGGGTCCTGTGTCAGGTTTCAGATGCGATTCAGCAGCTGTAGATGGTTTTTGTTGGGTCTGCCACGTCTTCTTTAGTCCTCCACTTGTCCAGTTTTTTGAAGGGCACACAGCACATCATGGCAAGACATGCCAAGATTCAGCTAATAGGTCTTTGGGATTTATCTTGTTGGAAGAATACTGTTTTATTCCCGTCTAACTGCTATTTTTGACATTTTGCATGGATTCAACTAAAGAAATAGGCTGTGTATGCAACAGGCTGTTGGTGCCTAAAGTTACAGTTAAATTTGGGTCTTTGGTGTTTGTTATGTGTAGACTCTACACTGCTTCATCCAGAGTTAGGTGCCTTTTTATGCTTGAATGATTCATAGGTCAGTGTTAAGTGGCTTAACAAACAAACAAAAATCATTCCTCTTGATATGGTCAGCTACAGGGACTGGCGTAAAAACGAATGAAAAAGCAGCCAATGGCAGAAAGCCTAGAGAGCTACTGTTCAAGAAAGTCTGCATCCTCGGGAGCAACACATAAAGAAATTAGGGTTGGCTCAAGAGTTTTGCACAGTACATTTTCAATTTTCCTGGGAACTGACCTATCACGACCACGCGGATGCCTACTGTCTTTGTGTGATACTGTCATGCATCCAGAAGAAAAGGTCAAGACTGATGAACATACAGTTTAAGTTTAACACAGAAGACCAAAATTCACATGGCGTTAGTCCAGCGTCCGTGGGAATTATGCTTCTGCCGGACGTTTCTTCACCTCACGATTTACGTCCAGGCTGAATGTTCGGTACAGACGCACGACGCAGAGCGCCCTTTATGTAACGAAGAAAAAGGAAAGTGGGGAGGGACGGAGTGGTAGGTTGTGTTGCACGTAAGATGAGAGGAAGACTAGAGTTTGCAATTAAAGCTCATCGTTCCATTATTCATAATCCATTCATAACAACACCTTAACCCAATATATTTGCAATTACCGGTGTCTTTCAGTAGTCATCAATCGTGAACATGTAAATTCAGAAGAAGTTTGCTAAGCCAGTGTGATGAGATTCCTCACTGCCTTCTGAGTTTGCAGCAACAAACACAACCTCATCGCTATGGCGTGCGCTGTGCGTTAATCGTGGCCTTATTTGTCTTTCCCCCGAAGAGCCACATTTTTCCCCAGTAAATGCAGGACTGTTAAAATGACCTTCTGTAGTAAAGGCAGAGGGAAAGGCATCATTATACAGCCAGAAACCTTTTAGGGTAGTTAACTTCAGCACTGGAACCACGGTTGCCAAAGTGAAGGTCGGTGCTGGTTTTCAGACGATGATCTCTTAAAAGTCCTAAAGGTTATTTAAAACTGGCATTACGTAAGCTGTAAACATATGTAATGTATGACTGAGAGACCAGCTAGCGGTGTAAATAGAAATTTCCAGTTTGACGCCTTTATCTGGCGCTGCTACGTGACATATTGTTAGTTAGAATCGACACTTTGATAAAATACAATCATCAGTAGCTACGCTACATGAACCTGTGATGAGTAGTTTGGAGCTGATTTAAAATAATAATAATCATAACAGAACATTGTTAAATAACTGTTGGATGGCTGAGCTCACGCTTGCCTCATGAATTGTATTCTCAGGGATTTTTTTGGGTTTGGTATGACGACTGCATGTGCTGTAATTTTCATATTACTCTATTAACAGTCCCAAAAAAATGGAGCCAAGCATTCAAAGACTCGGTTTACGGTTGTCATCAGAGAGCGGTCTCTAACCTTCATTTACACACACGGTGAGAGTGTTTGTGTATGTGTGCGGAATCAAAGGTGGTGTATTTGTGACAGCTGCCGAATGATAAATCTGAGATCAAATCAGAGCTGGGGTTTGACTGTCCCCCTGCGCTCTGTCTCGTTCTTCCTGTGTAAATATCAGAGGCTTTAAAAGTTTAACAGGCTCTCGGGGTAAACTCTCCAAGGTTACTGTAGGTTTTCCAATTCGGCTTCACTTTCCAATCTGCTTTTATGATCAGCGCGGCACCAAGCTTTCATAAACGCACAGGATGAATGTGATAGTTCTGGAGGTTTAGCCACAGCCCACAGTGTTTTCACCTGTCGTGAGAACGCATTGACAGAATATGTTCCATCTAATCAAAATTATATTGTTGTATTGATTGTTGAACAGCACAAATTAATTGCCAGTGATTCTCTGTGGGGTTAGGTCTCTGTTGTGTTTTGCACACTTGTCATTTGTATGCTGAGATGTTTCATTGCATCCTTCTGTTGTAGGCTCAGAAACTGAAGTCGAACTCAAGTGCTGGTGCTGTCCTCTGTGTGGTAAGTTCTCTGCCCATTAACATTGTACTAAACATCCATTGTATGAGGTGAAGAATGAGTGCAATCTGACAACTACAGAGAACTTCTCCTTCAAGCTGAATGGCTAACAAATTAAGAGCAACTACGTGACTTTAAGTAAGGACCAGTATAAAACCTTTGCACACCTACAGTCAGTCACACCAGAGTTACACCAGAACCTTGACATTAAAGTAAAGGTGCAAAATCAACTAGAATTAAAGTCTGTTTCAAATCTCTGCAAGCTGCTGTGGTGGTATCATCATCCACAACACGCCGTCCCTGACAGGTTAATTAACAGACATTGAAAATAATTACAGTTCAGTGATTCTGCTGTGAAACCTTGGATCCTGGTCCACACGTGGGCGTCACCGCGCCGCATCCCGCCCGACAAAATGCTGTCACACCCTTCCCCGTGGCAAGCAAGCAACGACAGGGAACCCAAGGTCTTCACCTGGGCCCTAAACTTTCCAGGTTCAAATCCAGCCCGACATCTCACGAGATGCGTCCTAACAGTCACTCCCTTGTCCCACAGGTACACAGCCTCTACTGCTAACAAGGTCTTGTGTCCATGTCCAATGGGTCAGAGCTATTTTGGTGACCCGAGGGGGACCTATACGTTTTTAGACGGGTAGTTTTAATGTTGTGGTCATTTGGTGTATATTGGTTAAAACTGCAATTAAAGATTTGCTGTAGATACAGTGTCACACATTATAAAAACCTACAACATGTGTTGGGTGACTTAAACTGTTCTGCCCTTTAATTTGAGACAGCAATTTCATTCAGGACCACAAGGCAATTGTCAAGTTATCAAATCATCACTAACTCTAATCTGACCCAGCTGTTGAAAGTCTCTGACCTCCATCTGACAGGGATTGCCACGGCAATCCTTCCTGCCTTCTTTGTAAACTCCTGTTCTTTGTAGTTCCTTTGAGGCTGAAATGGGATTGTTGCTTATCTGGTGGCTTTTAAAGTTCACTGTAAATGTCATTGTACAATAATAAGGCACTGTTATGCACTGGACTGACATTTAATAGAGGCAGGGCCAGGGCTCGGGGAGATGACCCAGCCGTTAGCTTGCAGCTTTATTAGCCAAAGACCGCCGGCGAAGCCCTATATACACATACGCGGACATGGTGGCAGATGCAAATTCAGGCGCACACATACACACACAAAAATCTACTTTTTAACTTTCCACAGTGGCATTTTAGCTATAAAAACAACCTTTTCATGCTTTACTGTGTCATACCACATAAACACTGAGGAAAATTTAAACAATCTGCTTTTGAACATGAGTATATTAGCAGAACATTAAAAGAAAAATCAGTGAAAGTTTCGATTTTTTCAAATTATACAGAATTCAGTTGCATTACCCCTTAATTTCCTCTGCAAGAGGACCTGTCCACACTGACTCTCAGGATATGATTAGCTATTTTTAATCCACGCTGAGCTGTTTCTGTCTATCCGTGTCTGCCTGTCTCTCAGGATCCTCAGATCGATGGTCCAAGTACGTCCAACTCCATCTTGAGAAACTCGGCTTCCTCCAGACGGCCCGAGGGCCCGGCCTCCGCGCTGCCCCCGCTGCTCTGGCTGTGGTACTGCAGCCTGCCGGTGCTCTCCTGGCAAGGAAATTTGTAGCTGCGTCCCTCCACAGCAACAAACTTCAACAGACTGACAAACACACATTTGTATAAAAGAAAAGCAAAACAAGGAATTACATCCTTTCTTTTCAGTTAGACCTGTTGTACCTTTATTTTCCCTGGATTCAATATGTCTTTTAATTCCTACTTTGATTTTTTTTTTTTTTGATGAATTTTTGAGAAGCTGTATTGTTTTCTTTGTTTTGTTTTTTTTTAGCATTGCTGCTGTGTGCTAAAACAGTGATCTGCTATACATGTTAATTCAAGTTTTGGCTGTGTGTTCACGTTTGCTTAGTCGGGAAGGGGGAAGGGATGTAAAGCTTCTTCATACACTGCTCGCTTGAGCAGGGATGAGAAAATACTCGAAGACTACGTTCCGGTAAACCACAGCTGGTGGAACGCGACGTGAACCAGCATCAGTTTTCACCCATGTCTGTTTGTGTGTTGAGGCTATAGGTGGGATCTTTCGCTTAAAAGTCACAGTCAGTTCAGTAATGGCTACGTATTATCACTTGGGCAGTCTTTTAGGTGTTATTCCATCTCCTCTGTGGTTTGTGTCTGTTTTGATAATGGCGTGATCTGGTATTTTACATTTTTATGAGCTGAATTAAATGTCACTTGATAAAAAAAAACAAAAAAAAAAAACTTTTTTTTTTCAGGATGAACATCGTTAACTTCAAACATCAGAGTAGTTAGACCGTGTGCGCCCAGACTGTCTTTACTGTAGCTCATACTGAACACACGTTGCCGCTGGCAGAAGCACACAGGCAAAGTCCCGCAAACACATGACGCACATTTTCACACAGACAGAAACACACTCGGTCCGAGGCTTTCTGCTCCCTTTCCTCACTTTATAAAAAGCAACGTGTTGCTCAGAGATCATAGGTCGGTACGCTGCTGTGGATGGCTGAATCCACTCCGCTCATTAGTGATTGTACATACTCGTAATCGTCCAAGCCATGTTTAAGGTTTCCCTGGAGAAGGTAAGAGAGAAGCTGCTAAAGTTTTACCTGAATTTTTCTTTACTTTTTGTTTTGATGAATGCCGCTGCATCGAGCCCAAAAAAACCAGCTCTAACAAAAAAGAAAAAGCAGGCTTATTGTTGTAGAGCGTAATCAGCGCTAACTCATCCCTCCATTGGTCCAAAGCTCAGTTCGTCGTCTTCTGTCATTTCTGTGTTACAACGAATTGCCTCAATTGTGACACTGTCAAAGCAAGTTCAGGGAGGAAGTGCTAACTTTAAGCTGACCATTTGCTAAACCTCGCTAACCTCAGTCACTGTCTCTAATTCATTCTAGCACAGCAAGCGTCGTTTCATATGACAACAGGGGCAGAATTTCTCCTTTATTTTAGCTATGAATGGTCTCACTGATACAGGTTATCAACTGTAACTACAGTACCATGCTGATTTACTTAATGACCTATACTGGAGCCCCAGATTAGGGTTTTACTTGCTGGCTACGTGCTAATTCTGCTTCACGGTAGAAGCTGTGCAGCTCGGCCGAAATCTGCAAGATGTTTGCTAGCCTTCACCTCAGCTAACGCTTCAGTCTTTGTGATGTTGTTGCCTTTTGGAGCTTTTTTAATGTGATCATATACAACTATGTCCATCTTATTCTATGGTGGGCAAGCAGTAACCATCAATGTTGCAGACATGGAAATAAAGACTATTTTAGCCTTCATGCTAACACTTTTTATGTTACTAATGATGGTAGATCAGAACAACTTTGGTAAATGTACCTTAGATGAACAACCTCACAGGCAACAAAGAGCAGACTTATGGGATAAAGAGTCCTCATCTGACAGTGCTTGTAAACTAATGTAATAAGCTAATAAAATGCTAATTTGAATGTTAAGGGATATTAAATTAAGAGTTAATTTACCAATTTGAAATGGTACACTAGAGTCTTACTCTATAAAGGAGTTAACAATGAGACCACACTTCCAACTTTTCAAATATTGTGTTACGCTGTCCTGCCCGACAAACACCACTTTGTCATGTTGAACAGACTTCAAAGCCTGCCAGGCCGACTGTGCCCGACAGTGCTAGCATGAGTTTAGCAAACGGTCACGTTTGTCTTATGAGCTATATGTAAGTCATTGTGACTCTTCTGAACAGCATCTGTTTTCGGCTTTTCCAGTGGAGGCACACGAAATCTTAGCTTTTCATTTCGACACACTTCTCCGTGGCATGTTCCGCAAACCACTTTAGCCATTTGGAGTCTGGCGGGATATTCATGACTCGCTGCTTAAGTTTATGTCGCTTTCTACAACACATCTAATGTATAATAAAACGTCAGTGTTATTCACCGAGCATAGACATGGTATATGCACTGTATGTACTTGGCTGAAATTATGAATTGGGCAAATAAATGTCTGATGATATTCTATTTCAGAGCATTGTGAGCTATTTTGACATTCAGATACAACATAGAGTACATTGAATAAGCAAGAATATTGTTTTTTATAACAACTTAATGTATATTTCTCCCAGTATGTACATGATTATGAAATATTGCATCAGAGACAAGGATATCATTATAACTCTCTTACTGTACTTTGCAAACAGCTGTATTTCCTAAGTATACTGTTTTGTACCATAGCCCCATTTATGACATGGCTTAAATATAGTATTGATAGTTCCTGTTTGTTTGTTTGTTTGTTTGTTTTTTGGACAAAATTTACACTTATTTTTCTATCTTTTACTAATTTTCGCTATTTTCATGAGTTAATGAGATGGATCTGCTATAGATTTAAATTGTTCTTTCTTATGCTGAAGTTAAGGAAGACAGAAAACTGATTGCATGGTGTTAGAAATCGATATTTTAAAACAAATATACTCAGTACCATGCCATTGAAGGATTTTTTTTTTATGGTGTGTTTGAAGATGGTTGGGAACGTGGGACGATTCCCACAAATCGAATGTGTGCAGTTTGGATGGAAAGCTTAAGAGAAATGTTATTTGCTGCTTCACAAGAAAAACCCTAACTAGGACTGATTGCATTTCTCAGAACTGTGTCTTACAGTGTGTGTGATCATTTTGTATTTAAATCCCAGTGCCGGAGCTTCACGGGCCCTGGGATACGACAGAGGTTCAGTGCTCTCTGAAGAGTTCATCTGAGCACAGAAGGCCTCACAACTGGGGGCTCTTCCTCCCAGTCTAAGGAGCCCCACTCTTGGACTAAACAGTAGAGATGGTAAATACATTTATATTTGTCCCATCTGTTCTTTAAAAATACCAGCTTTTTTTTCTCTTTTCTTTTGTTTTGATTTGCAGACTCCCTTAGCTCTGTGGCATCATTAACTTCTTAGCTTGTGAAAATGTAAAATCTGTTGTACAAAAAGTTATAATTAAAAACTGTTAAATCACCCAGACTGCGTGTATGCGATGTTATTTCACGGAGGGAACATGAAAAGCAAGTGGCATGCCCGTGGGAAAGGCAGGTGCCTTAAAGGATTAAAGAAAGTTTGAGGCCATCTGAGGTCCTAAGAGGACGATGGGGTCGCGTGTTAACGCGGCTGACCCTGGATTACCGAGCCAGAGGAGACCCAGTGATAAAGAAAGAGTCATCTGAGGTTTCGCACCATTTTTTTTTTTAGCTTTGACCAACTGGCATGAAGAGGAGGGGTCACACCATACCGAGTGGGCACACAGTGATACTGTATTATCCAGGGCGCCACGCTGAGAAATAGAACCGGGGGAACAAAAGGGTACGCACATCCCGGAGACCTTTTGGCAGATTCTGGGTCTCAAAAGAAAAACCTTCAAAGCATGAAGACGGCAGGATCCACACGGCTGTAAATAGTTTAACAATAACGTGCAACATTTTAATCAATAAAATCTTATTCAGGTATAGTCTGCGTGTATATATCCACTGTATCTTACCCCCAGGCCAGCAGATTTCATGGAATGGATTGAAAACTGTGCTTTTCATGCCTCAAACATACTGAGGTATTTATTCATTTAGTCTTTCGAATAAAAGGTGCCGAAAAGCTTTCTGAAGCTGAAATCAATCCTCATCCAGTCCTCCGATTGTGAACCACAGTCACCTTATAGAATAACAGGGAAGTGCTGCCTAATGGCGGCCGTTAAACCCATCCTTCCTGCCTCCCCGTTTCTGAATCAGCATCTAAAGGCACAGTAAGTTGCTGCCATTAGTGATAGCATCACCAGAAGGAGCTGCACTGAATAACTGGGGTTGAAGCAGATTCAGCAAACAGTAATGTGATAACTTACTGTTCCAGTGGTTTTCACACTTTATGCAAAAACACAGTATGTCTGGGGTTATGGCGACTTCGGGACAACTATTTCCTGTTTTGCATTTGCACCTCACACAGCGGCTTAAGCTTTGCCGCCACTTGAAACATGATAAATAAATTGTTGTGTTACACCATCCCCGACTAGATTGATGAAAACATAACGAGGAGAGTCATGCTTATAAATGCTGTATTTTGGCACAGCGTATTTGATGTGGAACCTTACACTGAATAAAAGAGGATCTAGTATTGAATCCTGTGGAACCCTATGTCATAAAATCATACTAGAAACA
Organism: Pterophyllum scalare; assembly: GCA_024447675.2. Taxonomy (NCBI): domain Eukaryota; kingdom Metazoa; phylum Chordata; class Actinopteri; order Cichliformes; family Cichlidae; genus Pterophyllum; species Pterophyllum scalare. Next base: position 41,877 of record JAMQGT020005654.1, read on the forward strand.
ATAAAAGTAAGGACGTGATTAATTAGTTATATGCACATAAGTGGTTGCAGATGCTTGTTTTTAAAATAATTAAATGACCAAAAGCCGCCATGCATGCTTTCCTTGTCTCGATGCTCCACCCACTGATCACGGTAAGTGATCCAAATCAGCCGACAGGTGTGTGTAGAGCTGGTTTGTCCGTCCACGGTGAGGCCTGTGTAGTTTGTGTGGCCTCTTTGTGATAATCGTCCCTCAGTATCGGTGATTTGTAAGGTTATAGTCCGATCTGGATTTGGAGGTGCTGCTGGAAACGGTTGGATCCCGGACACTGTGGAGCTCTTCGTGACAGGTGAGTTAAAAACTGTCGGTTTCCCTGCACAGCTGTCAGGAACGCGGACTTCAGCTCCATTAAGTGTTGCATAAATCAGCTGTTGTGCTGGTGCGGTTGTTGAAGTCAGCTGTTTGATTTATGCATGTGCGCTGACTGCGGTGTCCGTGAAAGTTTCTGATTTATTGATTGTACTTCATCGTCGGGACATTTTGGCACCTTTCTGGTTAATTCCAGCACGGAAATATTGATGATAAATGTGCTTAATAATCCTTCAGGAATCATTAATATGTGGGTTCAACTCAAGGGCCTGGCTCAAGTGAGTTTATTGCTGATTTTCTGGAAACCCTTGAGTGTAATGGTACCTGCACAAAGAAACTACCTTGCACTGTGACAATGCTTTGGCTACTCCATAAAAAGCACAAGAAAACAGACCGGCTGCCCTGCGAGGCCAGGCTTCCTCCTCATTCCCATCCCCCTTCTTGAATATGTGTTTTTAAAGACATGTTTCCAGATACTTGGAAATTTGGCATCCAGACTGTTTGGAGCCCTTCAAAAAGCAGGCTCAAAATTTTGAAGCTGTTCATTAAAGCCTCTCTTCATTCAAGATTCCCATGAGTTATATCCCTTTAAGCAGGTAAACGCTCGCTCCCATTTATGGCCAAATGTGTCATAAAACTGGTGTTGATAGTTGTTGACATCGTGGGACATCTGCAGATGCATTTTCAGCAATATGAATAAAACATTATTGTATAATAGAAAAGTATGATGGGGGAAATTGTCGTGTGCGTCGTCATCAAATGTCAGAAAATTAGTCTGACATTTGGAGTTCCTTTCTCATCCATTAAGTGAACCGCACATCCTCGAGCATTAATACCGAGCACTGTGTTAAGTGTTTACAGTTAGAAACCCATTAGCCAAGAGTTTGTTAGTCCGGGGAAGTGAATATAAATGCCACATCACTTATTGCAACAAGCTGCGCAAAATATGAGTCACAGTTTATTATAAGTACTCTTATTATTTTTATTTTTTAAATGCCTAAAAAAAAAAAACTAATGGCAGTTTATGTAAAGTAACGACTTCTGCTGGAGATGGACTGTTTTTCCGGTCCACTCCATCCAGCCCACTCCTCATGTGCAGCCATTAGTTATGTGACCCATTTCATACACACAGAAAGCAAACTGAGTATTTTACTCTTTAGGAATAATTAATCTACATCTGAAAATGCCAGACAGACTCATTCTCAACCGCTGGTCACAACAGGAACAGAAACTTTGAAATGGAGCAGCGCGCCGATTCGCTGGCTCGCATTTCCGGGCTGAAGCCTTTTGAAGGCTGTTGCACTCGTCTGCACCAGTGACCTGAAGAACACATTTCCACATCTGGTTTTGACACAAATGCCATTTATTTATTAATTTCAATAGTTTATATGAAGGTCACTGGTGTCCGGCTACTAAACAAAACTGCCTTTTCGCTTTCGAGTTAATGTCACCATCTGCAATGGTATTACTAGCTGAAAATCCTCTCCATTATATTCTTAAAGTTCAGTTCACCCAACTTTTTTTGTTCCACAGTCTGCTGGACTCCATCTCTGCTATCCCGAGCTCCTGCAACACACCCTAGTCCAGGGGTATTCAACTCCAGGCCTCGAGGGCCGGTGTCCTGCAGGTTTTAGATGTGTCCCTGATCCAACACACCTGAATCAAATGGCTGATTTACCTCCGAGTCAAGTTCACCAGAGTCCTGCTAACGACTTCTATATTTGACTCAGGTGTGTTGAAGCAGGGAAACATCTAAAACCTGCAGGACACCAGCCCTCGAGGCCTGGAGTTGAATACCCCTGCCCTAGTCCACGTTCTGCTGTGAGGCTTCTGTGGGACTCCCTGCAAAAAATCACTGCTAACTATACTTTGTTACTTATTTGGTCTAAAGGTTATTGTCTCAGTTATTCTGCAAATTCAGTGCAACGTTTCATAAAACCCCCTGTCAAGATTTCTTTTAGCAACAGTTTAAAACAAAGGCTGCTGCGGTTATTCCATAATTATACAGCAGGAGCTGTGGCTCTGTCGCTCTTTGTAGGTTTTACCTGATTGACCGTCTGTCTTCACCTCAGCCGGACATTTATGTAATCTGTCACCGTATCAGTAGGAGCGAGGATGCATTTTAAAAAGTAAAGATTGTAATTGTGCAGTCAGTTTTTTTTTAAGTAAATAAAAGCACAATTATTATTCTTATTGTACAATCAAATAACTTGAACACCAATCAGTTTATTATTATATTTCCAAACATTTAAAGCAGACTTGAAGATATGTTGCTAATGTATCAATATTAATATAATGTCAGAAAATATTTAGGATTTTTGACCTTTCGTTGGATAAAACGAATACACTGTGGGCGAGTGATTGTTACACAGTACAAATAATGAAAAATGTCTGTGCACGGGGGGAAAAAGGGGCAGTTAACACAATTAAACATGACGTTTTCTTTCTACTTCCCTGAGCAGAAGTGTGGATTACTGAGGTGTGAGATGGGCTCTAAGAAAAAGTCTCTTTGAGCCGGATCTTTCAGTAACAGATCCAAGAGCACCTGCCACGGCCTCTTCCACGTAAAGTAAAGCTAACAGTCGTGCACAAATACACGACGCGCCATCCTAAAATTAGTCCCCACCCCACCTGCGGCTCCCAAACAAAAGTGTAAAGGCAGCTATCAAATAATACAGTCTAGTGAATATGTGAGATTGTATTCTTTGATAGAAGGCAGCATTTTAAACCTGTTAAGAGTCATTAAAGTCCTTTTTTAATTTTTTTACTGTGCCTTTCATGGATGTGAGTACTGTGATGAAAGCCGCGGGGCACAGGCAGGCATCACCTGGCGCCTGTGCAGTAGAATGGGCCGATGCTAGAATAAGAGCAGTAGTTGGTTATAGCTGCAAATTACATCATTGATGAAAGTGACACTAATGAGCTGCACCTCATTTTGGTTAATAATTGACTCTCAAAGTCGTATTTTCTTGCAGGAATATAATTTGGACCTGTTTCAAATGCAAATAAACTTTATTCCAGTGGTCTCTAAAATCAAAATAACCATAGTGTATTTTAATGAGCTGAAACTGCCTTATTCATCCTAATGCAGATACAAGGGGGTTATATCCGCAAGGAATTCTGGAAATGTCTGACACTAAATATACACTTGGGGGTACACATATAAATTTTTTATAAAATACTTCAGTCATGTTTAAAGAGGCTGAAATATAGGACCACTATATTCAAAAGAAGGCAGATGCTTCCATCTACAGTGATAGATATTTGGTATGGTGATAGTTGGAGAGTTGCAGAACAGCCCAGCACAGAACAGAGCAGGCATCGATGACAACACATATCATGCTTTTAAATCCTTCCTTTTCATGTGTAAATCATTCACTTGTGATATGTCCCCTTTAAGTCAGAAACAGCAAGGGCGGTGTGGGGGTTGGGTTGCAAATTGGCCTGCAGATTTGCAGCAGCTGTAGGCAGTAGGCCCAGACTGTCACTGTGCTTGATTTACTGCAGTAGCAGATACTTTATTTTTTTTCTTGTGTTTTTTTGTTTGGTTTGATTTTATTTTTTTTAAATAGATTTTACTTGACTTGATATTTATTGTGATTTTGGCCATTTCATGGCTTGTTTTTGCAGTTGTTGTGTTGTGGGTTGCTTCTGGAGGCCACATAATCAAAATTTTGAATGTTGACTTCAAAATCTAAATGGTTCCTTATTTAGGCACCAGGTGGAAGTTCTTATAGTACAGGAGCCTGGTAGTATTATCTTGCATTTCTGAAGGGCTTCATGGTTGTTTGCTAAGTCTTGTATGAGATTTGCTTGGTTGATTAAATGGAGATGCTTCTCCATTAAAGTATGGTTGTCCCTCTGGTTGTACTCACAGTAGTAGAGGTGTCCTGTCTGCTCCTCCTCAGATATTTTAAATTTTCAGAGGTCGTTAAGCTCAATGCCCTCTTTGAAATCTGGAACTGTTGTTGTTCTTTATTTTCTTAAAAAGTTCTTAGTTTTCAGAGAAAGCACACCTCATCTCTCAAACAGTTAATAGTTATTCTGCTTTCTTTTGCTGGTTTGTGGCCACAGAATTTGTGCTTGGTTGGGATCGAGGGGCAGCTACCAAATCATGAAGCATGAAGACAAAACGGAAGTACCAAAAGGTGGAGTTCCTCTGGCACCAAAGGGGAATCGATCCCCTCTCGACACCATGTGAAAATGTCCAATTTTACAGCATTAAAGTGTGTTTGCAGCCTGCTGCAAAAAAAGTGGTTGTGAGCTCCATGGATAATTTCTCTCTTCGTGACTCTGATTGGGGTTATTTATTTAAAACTCATTCACCTGGATAATTGGGGTGTGGCTGCTTTGTTTGGCAGGTGTCCTGAGACAGGGAGCTGGAGCTGATCGGTACCTGCTAGGACTCGCCTCTGCAAATCTGAGTCACTGAACAAGACGATTGTTTGTGCTTTTTGGAGCATTTTTCAGTCATTATCTGACTTTGGCTTGACTTCTGTTTCCACTATTCTAACACAGGTTTCTACACACTGTGCTGTGATTTCTTTTCCTTTCTCTGGAAAAACATGTTGGGGAGATTTGTGGTCTAATAAACACTTTGACTTCAGCATCGATACTTTTTAGGATCGGTGATGCATATGAATAATAACCAGAATAAAGCTGAACCAGACTCATTGTTAGAATTGACCACCGTCCTGCAGCCTCATTTGCTCACACTCATAACAAGACTCGTGATATTATAAAAATTTTTTATGGTTCATCAATACAAAAGCTCTATTCATTAATGAACACTTTATAAGAGGATCATAAAACTTCACACAAACACATTGGGTCTCCTGACACCAGCATGAATTAACACCTATTAATGCATCACAAGGGAATTGTATTGCAGCGCACTAAACTCCTGTGTAGCCAGTTCATGTCACCGTGACAAATAGGTTCTGAATACTAATAGATGTTTTTGTCATAACTATATTGGGTTCTTTATGATCATGGCTTTGGTCAGGTTGTTGTAACTCTGTCTGACACCCCCCCCCCCAAATAATTGTCCTGTAAAACCGATCAACAATAATGGGTGTTACTGAGATGTGAATAAATGCTTTAGGAGATCACAAAGTTTCCAAAGATAATAAAATATAAGGAAAAAGTGTGCATGAACAGAGTCATAAGGAAAGCCACACCTGTAAACATTACCAGAACTGAACCCTCACCTGTGGTTCAGCTCCAGTCACACAGGCTTAGAGACCAGTGGGTGAGCACTTGGCGACCACCCAGCAACCACCAGTTGCTAGGGAAAAAAAGTGAATAAAAACCTAGTGGATGAAAACTTAAATTTCAGTTGTTTAGCAGTTGCTATAGGTCACAAGGATTTGGGGTTGCCAAGGAATCGCTGACTGGCCTCTAGGCATGTGACTGGGGCCTCAGAAGATTTATTTGCATTTACTTATTTATATCATTGAATAATTAATATTTGGGGCATAATTATGTTCTATTATTATTATTGTATCTATATTATTATTTTATCTATGTTAATATATTTATTTATCCTTTAGTTAATTAGATAAAAAGCTCACTGAGAATAAAATCTCTCTTCCAAGGGGGGCGTGGCAGCAGCAGTCAGAGTTAAAACAAACAAAAAAAAATAGACGACTACATTAATACAGCGCACATCAAACAAAATGGATCCAGAAACAGAGTCAAGATGAGCAGTAAAATCTCAAAAAAAAGTCAAATTGCCCGAGATTACACCTTTCTATAAAGCAGGGCACCATAGTCCCTCAGTAAGGGTAAGAACGTTATAGAGATTAAATCATCTTTGACCTGATGCGAGGGTATTTATGCACAGCCCTGAATAAAACAGGGCTTTTTTTCTAAAGAAAAATCCTAATTTTAGTTTTGGACGCAGACAGAAGCGTTACTTGTAAATGGACTAGTTCTTATATATCACACATTATATGTCACACAAAATTAAAGTGGAAAAACACACTACAGGCTGATCCAACTTTGATGTAATGTCCTTAAAACAAGTCAAAATGAGGCTCAGTATTGTGTGTGGCCTCCACGTGCCTGTATGACCTCCCTACAACGGATGATGAGGTGGCGGATGGTCTCCTGAGGGATCTCCTCCCAGACCTGGACTAAAGCATCCACCAACTCCTGGACAGTCTGTGGTGCAACGTGATGTTGGTGGATGGAGCGAGACATGTTGTCCCAGATGTGCTCAATCGGATTCAGGTCTGGGGAACGGACGGGCCAGTCCATGGCTGTGCGGCCCTCCAATTGTCAATCAGTGTTGCTTCCTAAGTGGACACTTTGATTTCACAGAAGTTTGAATTACTTGGAGTTATATTGTGTTGTGTAAGTGTGCCCTTTATTTTTTTGAGCAGTGTAGTTTCCTTTCTACTCTAGCTGAGCACTTGAGTCAGTCCTCAGTTGTAATGGGAAAGGGCCAAAACCAAGTAGAGTAGATTAGAGATGAGCCAGGTACATACAGCTTCTGCATTTTGGGCTCAGTTTTGGTTAAATGACAGTGTGATATGTGATGATGGTCATCTGAGGTTGTATTTTCCTGATTTTAAGACCTGGAAAGGACCAGATGATTTTCATGTCCTTGGATTTGAAGGATGGTGTACTTCATTTTTACAATGACTGTATGCATTATTTTGTTGCTTCAGCCTAGGGCTGGGCGATATGGACCAAAAAGAATATCTTGATATGTTTTGGCTGAATGGCGATCTACGATATATATCTCGATATTTTTTCTTCCCAAAAGGTATAAAGAAAAAGGTACTTCTGAGTCAAAGCTACATGTCCCAAATGTCGCACTCAGGGGTAGATGTACATGAGAAATTGCTCAAAAATAAACTATTGGCTTATTTAAATAATAATGCTCCTCAAATAAATTAGTGCTTTTTTCCTCCATAAGACTCACAGCTGTGCTTTTAAAATGTAAACGGAAAAGATACAGAGCTAAAATAGCAAAAGGCTGACGACTTCTTTAAAAAGCCAGTCTGCAGTGAAGCAGACTTCACCAAAGTGCTTCCTCCTGTGTGCACTCCTCTACATCTAGTACTCTGTGCAAAAAAAACAAAACAGGAAAACAGACTGAATGAATGAAATTCCATCCTTCAGTCAGCAGGATTTCAGCCAGCTCAGTAAATCCACAGATACAAGCACTGATGTATCACAGCAACGGGCCCACGGTCTACGTATCCGCCGGCTGCATCACGAGCCCTCTTGCCTGCAGCCAAGGTACTCTTGGGGGTCCGGGCGATGCCGAAGCGTACAAACGGATGTAGTACGAAGGCTGAATGTGCACAAAACACGGCGACAAAAGTCGCCCACGTCACCGGAAAAAGTCGCTAAATTTGTCGCTAGTTGCTTTTTTGGGGGGAAGGGGTGTTGCAGCTAAATCTAGCAACAAAGTTGCTAAGTTGGTGAGGGAGAGAGGCGGGGCAGTGTGACGCTGTGGATCTGCAAGTATGATTGTAACGCGACAGAGACTCTCGATTGTCTCATCTTATATGGCGTATGGAAATATATCGATATTTCTTAAAAACCTGATATGTCGCCCAGCCCTACTTCAGCCTCATCAGCAGTAAAAATAAACTTTGACTCATTTTCCAAAGTAGATTAAAAAAAAAAAGCCTGTTTGCTTTGTTGACACTGAGATATCATGGCAGTGATTCAAGTGTCTTTCATATAAGTACTGCCATACAAATTCTTTACTTTCTATATCTCGCATTGAGCAAATACCTAATTGTGTTAAGAAAAACGAAAGCAGAAAATAATAAAAAAAACAAACTGAAACTGAGCTGAACTGAAAACAAAAATAACAAAAAAAATGAAAACCTGTAAAATCTCCACAAAAATAGTGTAAGAATTCTATATTGCAAAATTTTATGGTGAAGCATTTTAATTAAACCTCATCAGAGTGCTCACTGTACAGATTAATGCACTCCTCTTTGCATGAGCCAGGGTTACTCTTTGTACCGCAAACCCTTCAGTTCGTCTCATGCAAGGAAGCCGATCTGAGTGTAGAGAGAAGGCGGTTTGAGAAGACGGATGGTGGTATGGGATTATCATATTGTGCCACAGTACGATTCAAAAAGATCACTCAGTGCCTGAGCCTTGCTGAGTAAATGGATAACCTGAAATTAAAAACAGAAACTGTAGGCACATCACTTGGATTCCAGCCTGTGCTGACCTAATGTGATGCAAACACAGATCCTTTCATAGCCATATTGAAGAAACTTTTTGTGACTAAATATAATGGATGAAATCAAGGTTTTAAACTGGTAACATTTATTTTATATGCAGCCTATTTTATTTATTTATAGAAAGGTTTTAATCTCGTTAAATGTTACATAAAATCAGCCTGGGTGATAAATGAACAGAACAAGAGGGAACACAGATTATATTATGACAAAAAAAAAAAGTTTCTTTCTGAAGTGAAAAATTCTGACAAAGCAGGAAATGCTCACCTTGACCTGTCAGCTGACCCTCCCGCTTAATGTCTCTGTGGTTACTGCTCACAAAATCAAGCTGATGTAGTGCATCAGTGGCTTTATTCCTCTCTCATCCTTCTCATCTTTGCACTTTGCGTGCTGAGGGGGTATAAAAGTACTCTTTGTTAGTGTGGAAGGCCACTCATGACAGAGCAGTGCGTGGTGGTATTGAGTAAAGGACGATGCTGGCAGGGCCAGCATTCTTCAGTGTCGCTGAGGCTGGCTGACTTACTGACTGGTCAGTGTTGTTTGTGTGTGTGTGTGTGTGTGTGGAGAGAGGTGGACGGAGGACAGCGGTGTGCTTTGTAATACTTTGTCACTCCCCACCCTGGCCCACCCCCTCCTGGCTGACTCGGTCACTCGTCCTCAGACTCCGGCCCAAATTACCCGCCACAGTTGGCCCATAATGGCATAAAGATTGAGGTCTGTATGGGGCATCAATCACAAGGACGTGGCTCAGCTGACCCTGAGTCCTCAGCAAGAGGGAAGTGACGCTAAGCGGGTGGGAGAGAGGGGAAGGAGGCAGAAAGAGGGCAGCAGAGGTGGCGCACTGAGACAGAAGTGAGAGAAAGAACCCTCTGACCTTAACAAGTAATGAGTTTTACTACTTAACATGATCTGAAAAGGACATCGGGACATTGTATGAGAGCGTTGCACTATGCGCACTAATATTACGCTTGTAACTGTGGGAGCTTGTGGGTGGGAGACAAAATGCAGACTTGGCAGAGCTGATGTGAGATTGATTTTGTTAATTTAATTGAAGGCTCATTTCAGACTAAATGTTCTACTTATGTCTCAGATTTAGACCTTGAGCTTTCTAAATTATAAACTTTGTTCTCCTCAGAGCTGAATGTCATCTCTGTGAGCACATCAAAATGAAAAGTTAATAGCGGGGATATAAAGAGGTTTACAAACGTGTGTTCACTCAGAGCTGTGAAGGCAGATAACAATAATATCAGTAATAAAACATCAACAGTTTATTTCCTGAGGTCCTTAGAAAGCCTTCTTTCGTGCCACGATGTACTTTCATGAATATTTCTTGTGAAGGTCGTAAGGTGGTTAGATCCCTGGTCTGAAGATAAAAACGGGTCACTCACTCCCACCTGATTGTAATCCCGGTGACTCTAATTTCATCTTTAAATGAATTGCTAATCTTGGAGGTTTTGCCACTCATAAATTTTTTATATTTGTGCATAAATATAGACATTTCTGAACCTTCACTTGCAGCGGCATATAAATTAAACATTCCCAGGTTAACACTTTGTAACTGTGTTCAGTTCGTTACTTTGTTTCACTTCAAACTTGGATCGACTCTTTGAACTGGTCCCTGAGCTGCTGTTCCTCTGCTAAACCTTCTGCAGTTTGTAGGTTTGTTTGTTCAGATAAAGTAATGACGTTCATGTTAGCTCATACTGCGTATGTGTTTGGCGCATTAGCATGCTGACGTCGCGGTAAACTAACATCTTAAACATGGTAGCGTGCAGCTAATTTCTGTACAGTCAGGTGATTAGGAAATGGAATGTGGTAACACAGTTTTGAAAAACAAATTAGTGAGCGTGGGTACTTTTCCGTCATGGATATGGCTCCTTCTCTGTCTTATTTCCTCCTGTTTATGCTCCTTGCTATGAGTGAGGGGACTGCAAGGAGATACTAAGGGGCATCGTAAAGAAGCTAACAAAGACGGGGAAAAATATGTATGTTTATAAAAGGTATGGCAGGTTTGGGATTTATAGATTTTTTTCGTCGTTGTTGTTGTAACAATGCTTCTTGGAAATAAATCCTATGCTGTTGAGGGTAGCCAGCCAGGCGCTGCGCTGGGTTGAGAATTTTACTGGTTTGCTAACTGTTCCCTATTACCAAAAGTAGCATGTGGGCGTGGCTACCTGCCACGAACAGGTGGTTAACACCGAGCCTATCGCCGCTGAGACGTCAGATCAAACATACTTTGAATTACCGTAATTACACGACCGTTTGTCCTATTGGAAAGCTCATAAATTGCGCTTCACATCCAACACAGGGTTATTATGGTAATTGTAATTAAAGGGCGGGAATGCCTTGTGTCCCTTGGTTCCAGTCAGATCCACCCTTTGGTCTTCATGTCTAGTTTCAAAACACCAACATGATGATCAAAATGCTCAGCGTAAGGCTTCTTCATATAAGGAATACACTAACTAAGGGATGACATCATCGTGGCTACTTCAGTCTTTTACAGACTAACCACAGAGTATTAACTGCTGCTGCAGGAAAAAAGTACCCGTCTCTGTAGGATGCAGTGGTTTCCAGTAGGGCTGGGCTATTAATCACATTTTAATTTCAATTATGATTTTGGCTTCCAGTGATTATGAAAAAAATAATCAAGATTAAACAATGACTCTTGCATAAATTTTCATCACGTCGCTCTCGGTTGTTTTTTGTTTTTTGTTTTTTAATCAAATGCCGTTCTCTCCGTTACAGCTGTGTGCTTTTACCACTTCCTGACAGCTCAGACTCACTTTAGTTCATCTCAGATCTCCGTTGCTGTCAATCACAGGTGCTGTCTGGGTGTCTTGCATCCCTCCTGTGCATGAGCAGTCCTCCCACAGAGGAGGGTAGGGTCCGAAACTGTCTCCTCTATAGGGCCCTGTTTTCTCGACCACCTGTAGCTCTTTTTATCCCATTTATTTATAGTTATATATTTAAAGTTCAGTAAACTCCCCTGCAAGAAGTTCAATGATAAGCTCAATGATAGCATAATCCTCTTAAATGCATGAGTAATTGTTAAATAAGGAATATTACTATACAGACCTTTGAGCATCTGTAAGGCCAGCTAGCAGCAGGAGCCTATCAGCTGCAGAGGCGCCAATGACGAGGTGTCAGTGGTGTGTGTGGAAACGCGTGTCATGAGAAACGTTCCGTCAGTGGTGTGCAATCCTGTGATATCGCACCACTGAGCGACAGACTGCAGTCTTAATAATATTTGACAATAATAGCTGTGACATTTTTCTACAATATTTCCAACGTCAGATCGCATGAAGAGCACTAATACTGCAGTACTGTGTGGACAAATGTCACAGTATGGATTAGCCTTCAGTTTCATTTGTCATTTTCTAGGTGTGAAATAATACCTGAGAATACGTGTGTGGCGTATAATTAGATGGCGTATAATCATTATTTATTGGTAATCGAGCCACTGTGTGCGAGACTGCATTAGATGTGTTAACACTGCTGCGCTCGTCTGCTTTTCCTGCCTCAGGAGTATCACAGGTAAATTGCATGTTTAAGTTGTAGAGTGGCAGAAAGCTATTGCTTAGACAGGGTTTCTTATTTAAAAGACACTTTGCATGTGGAGTCACTTATTGGGCTTCTTGCATTGTCTTTACTCAGAACTGGTTCAAAAACATCTCGGATCAGGATAAAAAGGGAAAGTGAACGGCTTCCCGCTGCCCCTGACGTGCAGGTATTGAGCAGAGTGGAGATGCCAGCAATCCACTTAATGTTAAATACTGTAGCCTTTTATCTTGAGGGAAGAGAATACTGTGAGCTAAGAGCATAAAAAGGAGCACTTATCTCCTCTTGGTCACTAATGGTGGTGACAGCAGCGGCGTTGATCCAATGTAATGTTCGGGGGGGGCTTTCAGGTTCCACACATGATTTTCAAAGAAATCAGTCAAACAGCATAGAAACTGGCTTCTATTAATAGAATTATTTTTACTTTGTTCATAGTTTTCCACAATTAAAGGTTGTGACTAGTGTACCTGATGTAATAAATTGTTTTATTAGACGTGAATATGACTGGAAATCTGTGTTTACTCAGATTTATTTACTTCTCTATCACTGACTGAATCATTAGAGCGCTGCAGCCAGTAGATCCTCCACCGCTTTTCCCTGGAAAAGTATATATTTTGGTGTTTTCTCCTGTTTAGTGTCCCACATTTGCATAAAAGTGTCTAATTCAGAAGATCCTGGGACCACCCTGACAGTCCAGCCCCCACTTCATGATCTAATCCAGGGGAAATGGACTAGTTCTTATATAGCGCTTCTCTACTCTGAGCACTCAAAGCGCTTATACAACACGTTTATATTTATCCATTCACACAAGCACTTCCATATGTATCTAAGCTAAGTGCTTTTATTCTTATTATTCCTATTTTATTTTTATTCACACTCCAACGGTTGCGTCGGAGAGCAGCTTGGGATTCGGTATCTTGCCCAAGGATATTTTGGCACGCGGCCCAGAACCAGCCAGGAATTAAACCGACAACCTCCTGAGCTACAGCCACCCCGCGGTCCATTTTAGAGACATACAGCAGCGGTAGGAGACAAGATATGTACAAATATCGAGCGATATGTGGATGTTTTTAAACGCCTCACTGCGATGCTTAATGCACAGGACCGAATAGCAGGGAGGTACAAATGCATCTGTTATTTAATGCTTATTATTGAGGAGGACATTTAGCTCATATGATGAAGAAATATAATTTCATAACCAGGGAAATGATAACGCAGAGACAGAAAATGAACAGGAAACAACTCAGTGGTCACTTTATTAGGTACGCATGTGCAGTCCACTGCATTAGAAGCAGTTCTAACTTGATGAACCTTATAATAATTAGATCTGGCACAAATTAACATTGCAGATGAAGAACGTCAACCAGGCAGAAAGGTGGCGCTGCGTACGAGCAGCTCTCTGACCAGTTCTCCCGGAAAGGTGACGGGGTTGCTTTAGGTGGCTAAGGACGGTGATGGCACGTCATGGAAATTCATCGCCATCTTTCCGCTGCCTCGTGATGCGCTCAGTGTTTTTACTTTCTCCGTTTCTTCCTTCAGGATGCTGAGAACGTCCGTATGTAACTCTAGAAACCGTGTTGGATGACGCAGCCTTCAGTGCTGGCTGATCCCGTCATTTGACCCCACTGACATCCTGAGAATACCGATCAATACTTACCAGAGGTAAGAGTACACACAGCTTCAGATTGAATTACCGGCAAGAAGAGGCATCAAAATGTTTTAATTGTAAATGTACAGATTTAATGCTCGTATGGACAAATACACTGCGGTGAGCTGCCCTTTTGTAAATTCAAATCTCAGCAACAAACTTGGTGCAAAATTACATGTAATCAAATCGCCTGAAAGAAAACAGGCTCAATGTACAGAGAGTACATATGCATCAGGACATCGCGGTACTTCGTATGCAGTGCAGTTTGCAAAAGTGACTTTACAACATTAAATGGAGATTTAATACAAGCTGTAAAGGGAAAACTTCTCGACATCACATGAAACTTTGTCATATATAAAACATGAGTTAGAAATGAATGAGGGCACAAGCGGGGAGAAGTGCACGGATCTGCACCCTAAAATCAATTGTCCACTCCTGGTTTTTTTAAATTTTTTTTTAAAAGTGCATTAATAAAATACTAAACTGTTTAACTGCAATTTGCATACTTAATAAATATCACATTGAGTTATGCTAAAGTTTATGTTACAAATAAACAGGCTTAAAATAATATGAGGAAAGATGTATATATGGTAGCTTCACAGTAAGGGGGGGGGGTGAAAAGGCATATGAATACCATCAGTAGTTTGTTTGATACTGACCTTGAGGTTACAGCGCAGCCCAGAATAAACACCACATTTGGAAGATCAGTTGCATAATAAAATCCCACAGAGGCTTCTAATGTACGGGTAAAGCGTTTCACTTATAGTGCATATACAAAGGTGTGTATTTAAGGCCCGCAGCTACAGAGAACGGACCTTTTTCATCACAGAGGACCTGAGCGGATATTCAAACCTTTAACTTCAACTGTCAGTGGAGGCAGGAAACAGACCCCATGTATTTCATAAAAGACACGTTTCAGTACTTGCGTCCAACGATCTTTGTACCAAAACGCAGTTCTTTGATTTCCTCTGGCGAATTATTGTAACAGACCGCGACCAACCGCAGAGTTTTGCATTGATCTAGTTGAATCGGCGTTCTGCTGTTTGGCTCCCGAGGCTCATCGGGTTTGTAAATCAGGAGGACTTTATATCAGCTCAATCTTTTCACTGGAGGTCAAAGCCATTTCATTTTGTTTGGTGGAAAAACAGGAGTTCTTTTTTTCCCCTCTGTCAATATGGCAGTCACTGTGTGACAGACAAGGAGAGCCCCGGAGACACAAAGCCATATGGCATGAAAATGGGGGGTGGGGGTGTCTGCCAGCTCCTCGTGGCAAATATCTGAACAAAGCTGTGGTGGAGAGACAGATTCTCGTTCTCATTTTGCAATACTGCTTCCAAAATATACACACAGGGGACAATGAAGAAGCCTCGGATCTGATCCGAGGAAGAAAAGGGGCTACAAGTACCATTTACCCCTTCTAGGCGCCTGTGAAGAGAGTGGTTGTATGCTCCGATCCATATCCATCGTCTTGCCAAGCCACTTTAAGATCAAGGATCATCCAATCCCATTTTTTTTGCAGGCTTTGCCTTTTTTGGTCACAATGCTCCATTGTGTCTAAAGTCAATAAGAATGTGTCCAGTGAAATGCCCTTTGGGACATATTGAATATGTTGCTACCTTGTTGAGGGCACGTGGTTCACACGCAGGTCCCTTGATGGTGCACAATGTGTTTGCGGTGCTTCAGACCCAAGGCTCGCTCTTTGAAGTCCGTCACTCGCTGCTGGGACGTGTCTACCAGAGCACTGGCTATAGCAATACCTGGAATCCCAAAGACAAAATAGAGTCAACAGTGGAAAACAGGCAGTTTTAGATGTGTTCTCATTTTATTAATAGTGTGAGGTGACAGTGGACACTACAGTAAGATCAATATGGCTTAATCAAGGTTGAACAATGACCACTTAGTGAGAGAGCAGGTTTTTAAAGATTCCCCATGTTCCACATTATGAAATTTATGTGGAGATCATGTTTGCCCTCATGCAGAAATTATTCAATTCCATTTCATTTATATGGCGCCAAATCACAGCAAACAGTCGCCTCAAGGCCAAAACCCAACAGTCAAAACGACCCCTATGAGCAAGCACTTGGAGACAGTGGGAAGGAAAAACTCCTTTTTCTAACAGGAAGAAACCTCCAGCAGAACCAGGCTGAGGGAGGGGCAGCCATCTGCTGCGACTGGTTGGGGCTGAGGGGAGAGAGATTAAGGGGATGCATTCATCATATATCATTTATCCAATAACATTAATATTAAGCTATTATTGATGACAATGATCAATTGAATCAGAGTCTGTACCAGCAGTGCTGAGAACAAGTGAAAATGCATGTAAACACTATTTGGGGGGGGGGGGGCATCAAGGTAAAATTCCTCAGCATGTGTGTGGCAGGTGCAGCTGTATCCTCCTACCAATGGGCACATCATCATCACAACATCCAGTTTTATCAACATCTCTCTGGCCAGAGTTTTCTGGCTTCAGCAGGAGACACGGGGGATAACGCCCAGGCCACTCAAGCGTATCTCCCCACCATGCTGTCTGTTTTCTTCTTCCCCCTCTGTCTCCCGCTCACCATCCATCAGGATGTCATACCTCTCCCGAAACATCTTCCGTCTGTGAAGTTCGCCTCGCTTTTCACAGCAGGGCTTACAGCGATCAGGGTGGACCGAGCATCAGATGCCTCGGAGCATTGTGTTAGCTTGGCAGTTGTACTACTGTTAATGTGGTTTTAGAGTCACGGCAGCTTCGAGAATACAGCCGGTCCCGTCTCTGCCTGCCGACAACCGTGGGCCTCGCAATGCACGGTCATTACGACGAGAGCCCAATCTGCCGGCATGCAGGAGCCAAATAAACAAAAACAGGCAGACAGCGAAGGGAATCTGCCCTGCTCTTGATATGATTTGGATGCAGGATGTTTTTAGCATTTCACACACAAGTGATTCTTGGGATTTTTTTTTTTTTTCCCCTCCAGTGGACAGAAAGGGGAAAGCCGATTACAGTGTGTGACTGTGTGTACATGACTGTAAGTTTATGCATGCACCTGTGCACAGTATTACAAATATTTTTTGCAAAGTTCTGACGGGGAAACGCGGCAGCAAGCAGTAACGTGCTCTGTGCATCCAAACGAGATTGGAGGCAGATGATTGGTTAGCAGCACGTGGTCTGTTGGAATACGGCTCATCACCGCTCTTTGTTCCTTGTTGGCGATGGTTTAATAGGTATGCTTGTTTGGCTACCATACATGGAGGACTTGGCTGCTCTTTTGGTAATTTGTGATTTCCTTTAAACTCCAGTGAGGGTTGTTGCTGATCCTCTCTATATTTGAGGAGTGACTACACACCCATAAATGCTACTGCTGCTTTGCTTGGATGCCTGACAACACTTTGCCGTGTGGGATCTGTTTGCATTCTTAAAAAAAATAATATTTATTGGATATTGTAAAAACAGATTCCAGTATGCTTCAATATCTTTAAATCTGACAGGATTTTAAGCTTAACAAAAGCTTAGGGAGACTTCCTTTCAGCTCCCTTACAGCTTTATATGCTTTGGATTGTTGGAAGAGCAAAACAGGACATTTGTTTCATTTAAGGGGTATTTATATTCTGGGAGATGACAAAAGGCAAAAGGTGAGGGAACCTAATGGACAGTTCACCAGTGCATTTGTTACAGTGGCACACTGGTTGGCACACTTGCCTCCCAGTTCAAATCCAGGATGGGACTTTTCTGTGTACATGTTCTCCCTGTTCCTGCACAGGTTCCCTTAGACTGGTGAGTCTAAATGGGCCACTGTTGTAAATGTAAGCATGAATGGTTGTCTGGCTCTCTGTGTTAGCTAATACTTACTGTCATAATGGTTAAGGTTAAAGTATTTATTGACATGTAACTGAAAGCTTAGGAGTCGTGTTAAATGTCCCTCTGTGAGAAAAGATGTGAAACGGTAAAGTTTAAAATACTTGATAAATTAATAAAAAGGAAAAAATTGATAAAGGCATGTATGACACTAAATCTGCTCTGATTGGGCAGATATCCGATACCTTGTTGCTTACGGGGAGGACTTCAGGAAAACACACGTGCCACAGGAATGTAGTATTTCTCTTTGACACTGAGCCATTATCATTTACATACACACACATATTGTATCTGCAAGTTATCAAACACCTGTTCTCGTTCTAGAAAGATGCAATGAAAGATCACACAGAGTGAAAAAGCAAATAATTAATTTTCTAATGTGACATCTGAATATTCCTTCACCAAAACAGCTTTCACCTTTGACAAATTGCCATCATAATTGTGTTGATTTTTCCAGGTGAACACACACATCTCCATTTGCAAAATTAAATTGGTCAAAAGTAATCAAATTATGCTGCAGGTGAGTGCAAGTGCTCATTTGCTGCCGTGGCAACCGGGCACATTAATGTGATTGTTCTGTCAGGTGAGTTGACGCATCATTAACCCACCCACATGTGCGCGCACACACACAGAGACCCCTCCGACTGCTGATAGACTAATAGGGTCATTAGCAGGAGACAGAATTCCCCAGGAACACATAACAGCACAGGCCCGATGTGGAAAACTGGGACTCCAGCTGGAAAGCAGCTGTGATGGGTGGAGCAGGCTTGCTAACCTGGTCACAGAACTCTCAGTTCCAAACATCAAAGCCTGGGTTTGTGTTTCCCCTGAATGAAGGTGGGAAGCCTGCTTAGGATCCGGAGTGGTAGTAAACAGGAAGAACATACATCCACCAGCGCTCAGTGAAGTGGAGGCAAATTAAAGTCAGTCAAACAGCAACACACTGATATTCAATTATTCATAGATCCATAAAGCACAGATTTCAGTAAACATGATGCACAGCTACAGTCGCTTTGAAGTACACATGTTGGATTCAGGTATCCAGGATGCTTTACATTAATAGTACATGACAGCGCTTTTCTTTATGCCTGTTTAGAGAAATGAAGTACATGTAAATATATTAGAGCCAAGAGGACAAAAAAAGCAGTCATTAATGTGGGGCTACATGAATACAGGCGGTGGTGCTCATCAGGGAGCTGACCTTACCTAGCCATTCCTCTGCCGTGTTTTCTTTTACATGTATCCGATCCAATTATAAAGTCGGGAAGACCTTGAGTGTCTCAGTTGATCCATATACATTTTTAAAATTATGTCAATCATTTTAATAGTATGCCTGCGTTTTGGAACAAAATAAAAGGCAAGCGGCAAAGGAAAAATAAAATAAGGGTGAAGGCGTCATAATTTAAACCTACACAATAAATCCATGAGTTGTTTGTGAGTAAATGCCACAAATATGGATAAAAGTCAACAAGCAGACAGATGGAGGAGTGGGGGTGACACGAGGGCCTATCCCAGTGGGTTTCAAAGAGAGTGAGAGGATCAAAGTATTGGAGATCCATTCCGGGTCAATGGAGCTGAGTTTCCCAGCGCCCCCGGCCCCCAGTTCCTGTCATGCAGCTCTCCAGTCTGACACCCGGAGGGTGACAGTGGGGTGTAGGGAGGAGGGTTTGATGAGGTCAACTCTGAGAGTGGAAGAAAAGGACAATACAGCTGCAGCAATCCTTTTAGGACAGCCAGGCTGGTTTGAGAGAAGCTGAGAGGCGAGACCAGAGTGTCTACTTGTAAAACTTCATGCTGGGAAATGTGCATGTGTGGAAACAGCCAGACAGTTAAAAGAGGTCAATATAAATGTAATTGTTGTGTATAGAGTAAGATCCAGGAAGTATTTTGTCAAGCTTTAAAAAATCTTTAACAATTTGCATTGAACCTCCAAAACGGATGGATCTTTTTATATTCATGAGAACCTGCAGTGTGCATTTGGTGCTGCTGTTCATATCCAAAGTCACAGCTCCATATTAAAACTCTGAAACTTTAAACATTATAGGTTACTCAGTAAATTCAGGTCTGACAAACTCCCGCCTGTTAAAGGAGACATGGAAAATACTTTAGTTTAATCTCACTTTATTTATATATATATATATATATATATATATATATATATATATATATATATATATAATCTAATTGAGCAATCAAAGCGCTTATACGACACATTTGCATTCACCCATTCACACCTCATTCATACAAGCACTTCCCATATGAATCTGAGTGCTTTTACTGTCTAACATTCACACATATTCATACTCCAACACTTGGGTTGGAGAGCAACTTGGGGTTCAGTGTCTTGCCCAAGGATACTTAGGCATGCAGCCAGGAATCGAACCACCAACCTTCCAATTAGTAGGTGACCTGCTCTACCTCCTGAGCCACAGCCACTCCAGCCATCTCTTTACCAGGGATCAATTTTATTTATGAAATATTCTTTGTGATAAAAACCCTATAAACCTGACTGATCAATTTTCTAATCTACTGTCTATTAGCTGTAATTGGAGCAATGCAGAAGAGACTTGGCAGCAGATAATGATCAAGCATAAACAAACTTAGACATTTCCTGGCTCTCCAGCTGAATGCATGTAACTGACTGTGATGCTGTGGCTTCTGTATACCTGTGAATACAGCTGGAGAAGATATTTCATATATCTATACTGAAGCCTTCATGTGGCCTTCAGATCAGCTCAAGAACAGTGCGTAGAGAGCTTCGTGGAGTGGGTTTCCATGGCCGAGCAGCTGCATCCAAGCCTTACATCACCAAGCACGACGCGAAGTGTCAGATGCAGTGGTGTAAAGCACGATGCTACTGGACTCTAGAGCAGTGGAGACGTGTTCTCTGGAGGGATGAATCACGCTTCTCTGTCTGGCAATCTGATGCACGAGTCTGGGTTTGGCAGTTGCCAGGGGAACGGTACTTGTCTGACTGCATTTTGGCGAAGGGGCGGTTATGGTGTGGATTTTTGTTTTTTAACCTGTCCTGTCCTGTAAGTAAGCAAAACTATAGTCTGCATGCAGTGTTGAGCCACACACTTTTGCTTTGCAAAGAGGATCTTTAAAAAGAATAGGGCTGCAGCTATTGATTATTTTAGTAATCCAGTATTCTATTGATTATTCCATCGATTACTCGAGTAATACTTTTTGTATTAACAGTTCATCAGCATATTTTAACTTCTGTACTGCAGTTTTTCCCTTGTGAAACAAACAGGGTGGTTACAGCTACAAAGATCTCTTTTCTTCACTTACTGATCAGGTGGTTGATGAAGGACCTCCAGCTGTTTCCCAGTAAAGGTTTAATGGTGGTTACAGGGGAAAAAGCTTCATTTGGAAGCTTCTTTCCATCTGAGCTCGTCGTCTCCGGCTCCGCCTCTTTGCACTTGTGCAGACAGCCTGCACGTAAAACAGCTGATTGCTGTTGTTGTGTTATCCGTGTTTATGTTGAAAAACTGGGGGCTGCAAGAGCGCAATGTTGTAATGCTTTGTATTCACAGGCATTATCCTAAACACGTTTCCACTGCAGGTCTATATTTAGTCACTGATCAGGGATTAAAGTATAAAAAATATTTTGATGGGTCCTTCAGGTACTGGACCATCGCTAGTGCTAATGGTGTCACTCGCTAGTAAACTGCGGTTAAACTGGAAGCTTAAGTAGAGAAAAACATAACAGCTGAAATTCTCAGCACAGCAAACACAACACACAAACCATGCAGAGAGGTGGAGGCGTGGGAAACATGTCAGCGATGATCCACTTAATGTTAAAGGGAATCCGTCGCAGTGACTGAAAGTTTTTTTTAATTTTTTTTTTATGAAGCTAAGGTTCTGATACACACTCCAGATCAGTAGGTGGCGGTAATGCCGCTCTAAGCTGGTTTGTTTACCACCATTAAACCCACAAGAAGAAAAAGACGACAACTACGGAGAACTGTAATGGTGCTGATGTGGTTGGAACGCTCTACACGGAGATACCGGAGCGCTGCAGAGTTTAAATGAAGCATCGAAGCAGCAGATTTGTGTCGAGGATTTTTTTATAATCTAATTATTTGTGTTAATAGATGAATCTTTGCAGCCCTAAAAAAAGAATCATTTTTATTTACTCTTTGTTTTATTTACTGATATTAGTATGATGCAGTTTACCTATACCGGAGCTGACAGGAAGCGATGGAAGTGATATTATGGAACAGCGCCCAAGAATCGCCGGCACCTGACAGAGCCCTTAGGTCCAGTGAAAGGAACTCTTAATGCTTCAGCATACCAAGACATTTCGGACAATTTGATGCTCCCAACTTTGTGGGAAAAGTTTGGGGATGGCCCCTTCCTGGTCCAACATGACTGCACCAGTGCACAAAGCAGCTCCATAAAGACATGGATGACCGAGTTTGGTGTGGAAGAACTTGACTGACCTGCACAGAGTCCTGACCTCAGCCTGATAGAACACCTTTGGGATGGATTAGAGCACAGACTGTGAGCCAGGCCTTCTCTCCAACATCAGTGTCTGACCTCATAAATGTGCTTCTGGAAGAATGGTCAGAAATTCTAAACCTGTGGAAAACCTTTCCAGAGGAATCGAACCTGTAATATCGGCAAAGGGTGGGCCCACATCATATTAAACCCTCTGGATTAAGAATGAGATATCACTCAAGTTCATATACACGTGAAGGCAGATGAGCGAATACTTTTGGAAATATAGTGTATTTAGCATCATGACTTAAATGAATTTAAAAAGAAATGACCTTTCATCTTTAAACAAATTCATTAATATTTAGGCTGCAAGCACAGATTAAATGCCATGGTGTATCACAGGTAATGGTACTCAGCTAATTATGTGGTCATGTCACATTCTGTTAAATGCTGAACAAACTTTCAAATGTTATTTTGCAGAAAAAATGTAACTACAGTGAATCTGGAAACTCCAGCGTTTTGAGAGGAGTGGAGCTGTCATCTGATTGGGATCAAAAAGTGTGGGGAAGAGTGCAAGACAGAGCTGGTAAACTCAAACATGTAAGAACGCCAGATGGAAGTCCCCATCTATGAGATCTTCAATCCCACCTTCAAAAGAATTTGATGTACATCCATGTGGCGGTTGGGGACATGGAAATAGTATAGGGCAATGTTCAAAATTTCCATTGCAGATATCACCGGTAGAAGCTGAGGTGACAGTCATTAGGAACAGGCCTTTCAGGCTGGATCAGGGGTCTCCAGAAACAAAAGACAGCTCTGCTGCTACTGCTTTGGTCATTTATGGAAGGGGAAAAAAAACATACGTTGGTTCAGCATTTCTCTGATGAACACAGCCAGAGTGAGGATTGGAAGTGGAAAAAGCATTTTGAGGGGCTCTTGAATCAAACCTACAGATTAGCTCTGGAGGAGGCATAATTTTGGATACTCGGCAGAAGTCGCAGAGATTGTCAGACTCCAAGGAAATTGTTATGGATAAGATTTGTATTACACATTATTACACATTCTGTGGCAGGCCAAGGTGGTAGTGTCACTGGACAGTTTAATCCAGGGTGCACACTGAAGTGTGGTTGCTCCTCTTGCATGACTGCTGAAGGGGTCGTGGGAGTTTGACCATCCAGTGCCACTGCAATATGCCATGATTAAGGTGTGGCTGGGGTGAGGAGGATATCAGGTTTAGGAAACTAAGAATCACCTCTGTTTTTTACAGATGATGTGGTTCTGTTAGCTCCATCAGGCCCTCACCTCATTAGCTTGAATATTATGGAATCTTTTTTTGCGAGTGACGGTAAAATGGAGTATGAGATGAATAAGTGTAGTCTCAACACTAATGGTGGTATGGTACCAGATGATTGTCAACCATGAATCAGGAAGCAAGATCCACCAGTAAATTTATGTTCCACTTTTCACCTTCAGTTATTCCCTCTGCATTATGAGCAATGTGAATTCAAGCTACTGAAATCCATTTTGGCTGAGTCTCCAGGGGGAGCACTGCTCCTCCAAGAAGAAGGGAGTCAGCTGTGGTACTTCTGGCATCTGGGAATGTTTTTCTACACGTCAAAGCCCCTCGGTAGACCCCAAAGTCACTGGAGGATTACATCATTCTTGGCTTGGGGATGTCTCAGGATGCCACAAGAGAAGCCAAAATCATTGGGTAGAATCTCTTAGACTGCCGCGACCGTGACCTGCCTTCGGGTAAGCAGAAGTGGTGCGACTGGATGGACGGATAACCACGATGACTTACAGCTTTTGCCTCACAGTGCAAATCTGTTTCTGTGAATGAGGAGGTGCTGCCTTGGATTGCATTCTTAACAATTCTGTAACCACCGATGTATCAATGTTTTACTTGTTTTCTCACACAATTCATGTTAGGAACTTAAATCTGCTGCTTATCAAAACTGTCTTTTACCACCTCTTTTTCTCTTTGTCACATAGCTTTTTCTATTTTTACTCTCAAAGACTTTCAACATCTTACAGTACCTTTAGTTTTCCCTCTTTTTTCCCCTTTTCTCATATATTCAAAGGCCTAACTGTGGTGCTGAATAGGCAGATTAGTGCAGGAAAAGGCAGCTGTGAATATTGCTGCGCCTCTGTTTCTATTCATTCACTATCTAAGCTCAGCAGAGCGCCTGAGAAGAAAATGTAGCCTACAGTCTCTCTCTGTCCTCAACCCTGCTGCTCTGAACTGAGAATAGTTGCACTCTACTAAATCCAATAATATCATTGGTACATAAAGGGACTCTATCAAGTAATAAAAAAAAAGACAGCAGCTGCAGTAGATGGAGCACAAATGCGTAAAACTTGTTTATGCTCATTTCAGTTGAACAGGAAGTTCAATTGAAGTGGGCTGCACAGACAGAGAAGTGGTGGCTGGAGCCAAAAATAAGATCTCTTATTATTTTTTCCCCATTCCCTCCATTTCATTCACCCTGTCGGTCTCTTCCTCCTGCCCTGTCCGTCATGTCAGGCCACTGTGACTTTGAATCAGTCAAACAGTCACTCAGTGGTCTAGCTGTCCCTCTTCTGTGCGAGCAGCTCTTAGAGGCAGGCGCCATGTGTTAGTTGTCCGCTGCAATTTGGCCGACAACAGCTGTCAGGCAGTCTAACTGGAGCGAGTCGCCTGCTATTTACTTGACTTTTCAGGATTTCTGGTTGAATTATTGGACCAGAAAGTGACTCTGTTATTAGAGAAATGGATTTGGCTTTAAACAGAGTGATCTTTGTGTTGTTCGTAATGTCGCCGCATTTCTGTCCAGCTGGATCAGAATGAAGACAAACTCACACGAGAGCTCGTAGAAGCCCCTTCTGATATCCAGAGCGGACGCTTCACATTCAGAGCTTCGCTAATGCAGCATGCTAAAAGTCACACCAGCCTGTGACACGTGGATATTGTAGCCACACTGTACTGGGGCAGGATGGTAGAACTGGTCTGTGGCTCATGCAGTGCAACGTGTCGCAAAACTCATCAGATTCACAAATTACCTCCATTGGCTCCCTTCCATATGAAGGAAGAGTAGCTGCTTGGATTTGCAGTCTCATTAGACCCACTGGGAAAGCAGGAGCTTTGCCTTCAGGCTTACGCTCTCCTTATCACAAGTTGAGCAGAACACTGGCTCATTCTTCCGGTTTATCTGCGTTCCATCTGACTCACTTTGAAAAGGGGTGAAAACCAACTCAAATTTGCTCTTACAACAGCAGAATGGATTAATGCTTAAAATGTGCCATTTGTTGCTTGTGCTGTAGTACACACCAGATGTGCTGCAGTGGCACAGTAGTTGAAGTTTTTCGATATAGGGAGTAATTGCGATTATTACATTTCTTCTCTGCTGGAGTCTGAATATTGTGAAGTGGGACAATTACTTTTTATGGGGAAGTTTTTAAAAACATCCATACATCAGCTTGTAACGATAGGTCTCTTGGTGATTTACAGACTCTTGCGTTGGAAGGTGATGGCACTAGGAGCTACTCTCAGTGGCTCTATGGAGTTATGCTGATTACCTAAAATTAAGTACTCACTGGACACAGAAACTACTGTAGTTCCAGGACATTTGCACTAACAGGAACTCCGAAGTATTAGTTGCTGGGTAGTGGTTGGTAATGCAGTGTCACCTGGTTATGGTCCTTTCATGTTTCTTTTCCCCTTCAGCCTTTTCTTTTTCTTTCCGTGCTTCTAGTTAAAACTTCTGTAATTCGCTCTGATGTGTCTTCTGTCACTTTTTTGCTTCAGTAAAGTCTGGATTTTATTAGACTCCAGTCTACATAGTTGCTTTATTCCATTTTTAAAGGTTATTGTCATAAACAGTTTACACGGCTAATGTTTAAATAGCAGTTACTGGTTACCAGTTATCTACACGAGTTACAGCACACCTATGCCATTCTAAGTAAGACTATGAAAAAGCAGACCTGGTCTAGAATTATGGACAGCACCTGGTGTGGAGGACATTCTTAGCAGTCAGCCTTAGAAGAGCTGCAATGGAACAGGACAGAATGATGAAAAAGTAAGCAGAATTTATTCCACCTTACATACAGTATGGAAAGCTCAGAAACGGTGGGCTGTAAAGCTGGGGCTGCGTTTGGTTTCCAGTTGTTCCTGCTCCCCCTTACACATAAAGGGTCAGTTAATGGTAACACCTCAGGGGAGCAGAGCACAGGAGGACAAGAAGAAAACAAAGATGACGCGAGGGAAGGCGAGCTAAAATGGGCACGCTCATTGCAGATTCCTCTTGAAGTGTCTCTTGCTGAGGGTGGGCGGAGCTAGCCTGCAGCGACTTCACCTTCGTACATGCTAACATCAATGGAGGACTGCCGTCTGACCCTGCATGAGAGCCTCTCTAGGGAGCATAAGGTTGGGGAGGAGATGAGCATGAGCGAATGGTGGGTAGGCAATTTGTTGTTGTTTAAACACTTTCATGTGCCCCTGGTGTTCTAAAAGTTGTGTATTTCTGAGCACTGTGTGACTGTTGCTCTAATTATCATTCAAACACACAGACAATGTCGGGCTTCAAAAACCGGTAACAATGACTGAGCATTCCCCAGAGAGCAGCCTGACCAGAACAATGAGCCTCTTATCACCCCTAATTTCCTGAAAATGAGTCCACTGCTTCTGCGATGAGCTAATGTCCAAAACACCAGGAAGTGAACACAAAACCACACAGAAATGAGTTTTTTTCTATTAAAACACATGGACACTGTGATTCAGCAAAAAGACATGGTGTAATTACCAAATTTGTCAACACTGAATTTCTACAGCAGGGATTCTGTCAGCCCTCCTTTTTGAGTATGAAATTAATTTTGTTGTTTTGTTGTTTTAACTTCTTGGACGACACACTTACTTTCCAGCTTAAGCCCCTTCAGGGCTGGTTGGCCTGTGCAAAGCTTAAATCGCTGAATGTGAGAAATTATCGAGGATCTTGAAATTGTTCTGGGGTAAAAATGCCTTAACAACTTGCTTTGCCTGATGCCACTGCAACTAAGATCAATGGCAGGAAATGGATGGGATAATTGTTTTTTTTTTCTTTTCATGTTACAATTTATCTTAAAATGAAGTAGAAATTTGCTTAAAATTTCTTGGGTACTCGTTTCCATGAATGTCTCTGGAGCTTAAAAAAAGGCGACTGGACTTCTTTAAGTTTCTTGAAGACACGTCACCTCTCATCCGAAAGGCTTCTTCAGTGTCTCATTTTTGTTTTTTTCCCTTTAATTGACAAGTACTTCCAGGTCTTTCACTTTTCTGTTATCACGCTGTTTCACTGATTCTCACACATTATTCCTCATGCCTTAGGGGCTCGACAAACGACAGCGACAAATGGCCCGCATCGCCACTGGGGTGAAACCGAACACACGGGACGCGATGGCGTCGGCAGCTTTGCGAATCGCATTCTCGCGTCACTCGTCTCTGAGGAGTGTGATTGGTGGGATTTTGACATTCCATGCCAGACAGGCGATAAAGATGAAGAGTCAAGATTTTGCTGGAATTGACAGAAATCCTGCTGTTACATCTCCTCTACAAAAGAAAAAGACAACCTTGGGTCAATCCTATATTACCGGACAACTTCACCCTGGCGCCAACAAGTTTTCAAACGGTTGCCTTTTTATGTGTATCTTGATAATCACTGTGTGAAGTGTCATATAATATAGGAAAGTCAAACACAGATAAAGTGATGCTTTCTTCCGTGTTGAAAGTGTCTGCAGACTGCAGCGTGTAGCATACTCTCCGCTCATTGGTCAGTCAATGAAACCCTCGCTGACTGGTTTAGTGCCATGCGACAATGACAAAAGGTTAACATTAACTACTGCCCGCATGTGCACATCTACGTGTACGAGCTCGAAATTTCACATGCACGAATTTCGCCGGTCGCTCGGCTGGAGGAGGGCAAGCGATTGTCGCCTCATCGCACAAGTTCCATAGGAAATGAATGGAGAGGGAGCGATGTCGCCCCATATTCCTTGCCATGTTTTTGAAGGCTCTTTCAACCTTGAGAAAATGCTTTCTTGCAAAGCAGTCAATTTTCTGTCTGCTCCGTTTGTCTCTTTCATCAAGGTACTTGTCACGGTGATGGCTGTGCTTCCTGTAGAAGCCTCCCACACCAGCTTCAGTTACATATCGTCTATTTCATGAAGTCCAAAGCTACCATCAGAGCAGCAAAACGTTGCAAAGGGCGGGCGGGGTGGAGGTTTCTGGGGGTGGGAAGGAAAATACAAAGGGAGAAACTTCCAGGAGACTAAAAAAAAATTATGCATATGCCTAAGTGAGGAGAGTATGAAAGGTTGACTGAGGTGGAAGATGAGCTGGAGGGACAGAAGATTGGGCTCATGCTGACAGTGCATAACCCTGCAGGCTCTGGTCAGGTCTGAAAGGAAGCGCTGCTGTCTTTTCAGTGTTTTCCACAGCAGTTTGGTGCTTGACTTGAGCAACTAGGGGATATCGCATGTCGTCCGTCTATAGCGCAACATGAGCTCAGACGGTGGAAAGTCAGGATGTCTCATTGAGGGGAACAATTGATCCAACAGTAAGTGTTGGAGGAAAACCAGGCAGGTCTAACCACATCAGACCAACTTTAACATGCCATATGTGACGAGTCTTTCTGAATGCTTCATTATTCTCTAGATTCTAAAAGTAAGGCCATACTGATACTTTGATTAAAAAAAAAAAAAGTATAAGAGTGAACATTTTTTCTACGAAACCAATTCATGCTTTGAAACAAAAAAGCTGAAGCTTTAAACAGTACATGACTTTTCTCAAAAATCAACTGGCTTTCAGACTCTGTAATTTAAATACTCTGTTTATTACCAAAACATCAAATAAACTGAGTTTGTGGCTTTTATATGGAAATGATCATTAAGCAAGTTATATGCTAGTTATATACGGATGTTGCAGTCTGGAACGCTGACAGGCCACAGTTTGGTCTTTCTTCCCGTAAAGTTTTCCACAAGGTTTTAGGAGTGTTTATGGGAATTTTTGACCATTCTTCCAGAAGCACATGTGTGGGGTCAGGAACATAGCCACGGCCTTCCCATTCCATCCGAAGGCCACATGAAGTTTTGAGGTCTGTAGCAAGTGAATGCAGGAAATTGGCGACCTCTGCACACAATGTGCCTCAGCATCCGCTGACATTTTTGTTGGTCATTTTACGTGGCCTACCACGTTGTGGTTGAGTTGCTGTCATTCCCAGTCGCTTCCACGTTGTTATGATGCCACTAACAGTTAAATTTCACAGCTGGCCTTGTTGCACAGGTATCATCCTATCACGGTACCACGCTGGAATTCACTGAACTCCTGAGCGCGACCCATTCTTTCACAGATGTTTATAGAAGCAGTTTGGTTGCCTAGGTGCTTGGTTTATACACCTGTGGCCATGAAAGTGATTGGAACACCTGAATTCAATGATTTGGATGGGTAAGCGAATACTCAATATAGTGCATGTCTCTGATACGAACAAATCAATCCCAGTCAATTCTGCAGAGATTTGGCTCCTTTTCAGGCTAGAATATTAATATCTACAAAAGTGAATGTTTCTCAATCAACTCCAAGACCTTGCTATTACAACAGTCAGATCTCCCTTTAAGTTAAGTTGCACCAGTTTCAAATACCTGGAGATTAATATCACTAGAACACTACCCTCACTCTTCTCCACTAAGTATATGGCCGCAGTCTTGGAAATTCAGCAGGCCTTTCAAAGATGGGAAAGTATCCTGCTATCATTAATAGGCAGAATTACCACCGTGAAGATGAACATTCTTCCTAAATTTCTCTTCCTGTTTCTATGCCTTCCCCTGTTCTTACTGAATAGATATACATATATATTTTTTAAACTCTTTTGCAAAACATTACTTCTTTCCAATGGTGTGGCAAGACCCCAAGAATAAGTAGAGCAGTACTTCAACACTGTAAATTTAATAGTGGCCTATCCCTACCTAACCTCCAACTGTACAGTTGGTCAGCAAACATTTAAAAGGTATCCTTTTGGATTAACTCACCTGACCTCTCCTGGTGTAAACTAGAAGTGCAGTCCTGCACCTCTTCCTCAATACCAACTACACCTTCTGGCTTTTCGAATAACCAAGTGGTAAGTTCCACACTCAAATATTGGTATCAGTTCAGAAAGCAGCTTAACTTGAGCTCTACATCCACCTCAGCCCCTTTTTGAAGGAATCACCTATTCCGCTCTTCATTGTCAGACTCGGTTTTTATTGTTTGACATTATAGAGGCCGGAAATCTTTTAAGGACCTTTTATATAGATGGTGTGTTTTGAAGTTTCACAGTTTTAACCTCCAAGTTCTCACTACCGCCCTCTCATCAGATCAGAAACTGTGCAAAATCACTGTTCCCTATCTGCAGATGTGGGATGTACTCCTACATGTATGTCCTGATCTCCATCAAAAGTAAATTGTCTCTAAGGTATACAGCAGACTCCTTTCATCTGTTTACTCTTCAACATCCAAGGTTAAATCTGCATGGGAAGGAGAACTGGGAGTTAGCTTGGATGACGAATGGTGGGAGGCAGTCCTTACAAAAATCCATACCATCTCCATATGCACCTATCCCACTCTTATACAATTCAAGGTCCTTAACAGGCTTCACCTCTCTAAAGTTGACTCCCACATGTTTTACTACTGTCCATTGGTTTACATGTTTTAACAACATCTCGTATGGTTCTGTTGTTGCAGTTCAGTTTAAAACTAAAATCATTCAGCTTGTTAAACCATGTTGTGTATTTTCTCCCTCAATAAACATTAAAAAAAACTGTCCAGTGGTTAGCAGCAACAGCAACCTCTCAGCTGGACAGCACCAGGCCGTGGTCAATACAGTGCTGATCGCCAGAAGGAATGGTCCCATCCAACTACCCGCCAATCGTAGTGGCTAAGTTGCTCAATACGTGAGTGGGGCCCAGAGGAAAGGGATTAGCAGGAACACCAGAAGAGCAGAACACCAGCTACTGGTAGAGAGAGCAGTCACTTGAGACGGTAAGACCAGAATGGCCAACCTGTGCACTACCTGGATTGACCACAAGAAAGCCTATGAGTGCCTAGAACAACACTAGAGCCAAACTTCAAGACAGTTGCCTAAGTCGTCATCAAGTGTGGGACTGACCAAGGAGATTACCTTTCACCATTACTGTAGCCTTTTCTTCCATAAGGCCTGCCTTTTCTCTTTTGTTCTGTGGCTCTTCCTGATTAAACCCTCATTTTAGCTGATGTGATAATGGAAAAACGTAAGTCCGGTATAGTACATTTAAGCCAACTTGACATTTTTAGATGATGTCTTTAAGGTACAAAACCTGCTTAAGTACAGTAGGATTTTCTTCTGATGCGATGTTAAGAATTACCTTAATAAGTTCAATTATTAACCCAAGAAATTTTTTAAATAAATGAGATCCCAGATTTGTACTTTACTGACTTCATGGGTAAACCTTATGAACTCTTGATTTACTCGTGCTGAACTAAACATTATTGGATAGAGGACTGAAGAAACATGGCACTGACTCTCCCTTAACGGCCTCTGCTGGATACAGACACTCTGCTCACTCGAAATTGTGAGCCATACCTCTAGGTTCACATTTTCAACATTTAACTAGGTGTAAGTAGAACTTTTTTTTTTTTTTTTGGTCTGCCACGATTGAGCATAAGGGATTGAAGTTTTAACCTTTGGGCTATGTAATGACTTCTAAGCTACCACGTTACCCTGCTGCTCTGCTGCATGACAGCAGTCTGTTTTAATGGTGACAACCAAGAAACATCAAGACACCTTTTTGATGATGCCATTGATGCCGTCACATTTTAGTGTTTATTTGGCTTTTGATTAAAATGCCACAGCCTGTTTGACACAAAAGCTGACGGGGAGCTGCTGCCAGGCACACGTGAAGCATGGCTTGCTACAGCTGGAGCCTTTTTTTTTTTAGACATCGTTCAGCTCACCTTGTAAAAAGATCACAAATGGTGCGAGCGCTTTCTGTGACCATTACAACGGATTTCATGTTTCAGAGACAGCTGTTAGTTTACAGCAGTGAGACTGAAATGAAAGCAGAGAAGTGACCAGTGAGTATTTGTTAGGTTTAATCACCAAAAAAGTTACATTGGCTGTGGCTGGAGACTGATGTTTGGGCATAAATACTGTGTTTATAGCAGCAACTACTGCAGCTGGTCTTTATGTACAACCTGCCTTTTCAAAATTGCCAGCGCGAAATATGAGAAACTTAAGAGAGAATCTGCGTAAAACCTTAGTGGACCATACTGTATGTTGCAAGAAATAAACAAATTAGAATTAGATGGACATCCATCCCACTCCCCAAAAGAAGAGAGAAATCCATGCACAATACTGGACAAGTTTGAGAGAAACAGCACAGAGAAAGTTATGGTACTTAAGGAACATGTGTCATTGGCTGAGTTTCTTAGAAGGCATTGCAAACACTGCCAATCATTCCAAAATATGTCTCTATCTTTTGGAAATAAAACATACTGTACTGCATGTCATCTATTACTGTGTGAGGATCTTACCAGATTGTCCAGGTGGTGGTATTCCAGATGGGATTCTGGGCAGGTACAGTAGTACTGTGAGAACACCTGCTCTGCTTCCCCAGCATGGCTCCATGGCTATGGGCTTTGGCACTGCCTACAAACAGAACACAAAGACAAAAAAAAAAAAAGAGGATCAACACATTAAGTATGCAACAAGTCAACAGTGGTGTGATTTGTATGAACAACGGTGCTGTTAACCTATAGGTTAACAGAACAGCAAGCCAGTCACTTTGAAGGATGTAGCAGCCATCCTCAACTCAAGCTGTGCTGCCCAGATCCCTGCTGCCAACATCCCCATGAGCAAAGCTCCCAGCTGGGGGAAGCGGGCTGACTGGCAGCCTGTGGAGCTCCACCTGCTGTGCAGCTGATTTAGACGGAGACCGTCTTATCAGGCTCTCCAGGTAAGTGCACAAAAACAGGCATCAAAATATGAGCTGCACCACCCATCCTGCTAATGCCTGCTGTCTTTTCTGCAATCCCCAAGTACAGACAGATTTATATAAAAGACCTTTCTTGCCTCTGTTTCACTGAGCGCCATCGATCCATCCATCAAGCAAGCTTTTCCATAATCACCAGTCAGCTCTGCATTCAAACATATGTTTTGATTGATTTCTAATTTCCACATGCATACACAAACTCTAAACCTTACCACCTTTAACCACAATTAAACACTTACAAAAATTAAAGTTATGAAGTTGTAAAAGATAAAAGAAAAATAACCATACCATCCCTCTGCAGTCCCACTCGGACTCGCTCTATTGTTTGCCTTACTGTCTGTATAATACCTAAATGTCTAATGACATTTTGTTTGCTTTAATCAGAACACACAACAAGGAGAAGAGTCACCGATCTATTGAGCTGGTTTGACCTTTCCGCCACACCGTACCAGAGAGATCAGAGATATACCGTTTCTTGCTGCAGGATGCGAGGAAGTGACATGGACACGCATACTGTATGCATAAATACATAATCTTGGTACCAGTTTCTCTTTTCAAATTTATTATCTTAATCCTTTCCCTTTTTTCCTGATTCTCCCTAATTTTCACTGGAGACAAAAATGTCCACGAGAGAAGTTGCCACCCCAAACCATGCAATGTTTTTTTTTTTTTTTTTTTAAAAGAGAAATAACTAAATATTTTTCCCCAACACTGCACATGGCTGTCCCCTCCATCTGTACATTACAGCATCACCCTGAGAGTTTAATCTGTTCTTTTCTTAATTAAAGAAAAAAGATCTTTGATAACAGTTTATCAAATATAACATTTTGGTAGAATGAGCTTTTAATTATAACAATTCTATAATTTAGGATATAAATAATTGAAATATGAAAATATTTTTACTTATTTAATTCTTAGTTCTCTATGTGTTCATGATGAGCCTCGCAGCATTTCTTACATTGGATTATTACTATTTTGCTCGAGGGGTTTTGTGTGTTAAGTGAAACACAGTAGCAGTTGGATAAAACAAAATCAAATACACTGTCCTCATTTAAGTCCTTGTATAAGAGGAGATAAGAGACAGGATTTAAGAGTTTGGAAATCAATATTTGGTATGACCACCATTATTCTTCCCCACAGTCGGAATGCTTTCTTGCCATTTCTATAAGTAGTCTTAAAGAATCGTTCTCCAGGCTTCTTGAAGGACTTCCAAAGCTCTTCTTTGGATGTTGGCTCCTGTAAGTCCTGGAATTTATGGCCTTTGTCCTGGAAATTATGCAGAACTCTAATGTACTTACAGGGTACATCCCTGTAAAATACGTGTACTTATGGATTTAGTCACGGGCCATATTATAAAATATTACCAAAAGCAAAATCTGACGGTACTTTTCCGTGTTCATATTTCCATCAATTTGGACAAGATCCACTGTAGCCCCAAACCACAACGGAGCTTACACGGTTTTACAGATAGCTATAGATACTCACTGTTGTACCTCTCTCCCAACCTCCTCCATACATACTGATGATCATTTAAACCAAAAAAAAAATTCAAATTTGAATTCCAGTTCTTGTGTAATTTGGCATACATTATTGCCAATAGTGTTAGCCATCCAAATCACTGAATCAGGTGTTCCAGTCACTTCCATTGCCACAGGTGTATAAATCGAGGACCTAGGCATGCAGGCTGCTTCTACAAACATTTGTAGAAGCAGTGGTATCGCGATAGGATGCCACCTGTGCAACAAGTCCAGTTGTGAAATTTCCTTGCTACTAAGTATTCCATAGTCAACTGTTAGTGATATTATAACAAAGTGGAAGCAACTGGGAATGACAGCAACTCAGCATAGAGAGCTTCATGGAGTGGGTTCCCATGGCCGAGCAGCTGCATCCAAGCCTTACATCACCAAGCGCAATGAAAAAGCGTTGGATGCAGTGGTGTAAAGACGAGTCTGGGTTTGGTGGTTGACAGGACAATGCTACTTGTCTGACTGCATTGTGCCAAGTGTAAAGTCTACTGCGCACCAGTGCGCAAAGCAAGAACCATAAAGACATGGATGAGCAAGTTTGGTGTGGAAGAACTTGACTGGCCTGACCTCAACCTGACAGAACGCCTTTGGAAGCGGAGACTGCGAGCCAGGCCTTCTCATCCAACTTCAGTGCCTGGCATCACCTCACACAAGGGCTTCTGGAAGAATGGTTAAAAATTCCAATAAATACACGCCTAAACCTTGTGGAAAGCCTTCCCAGAAGAGTTGAAGCTGTTCTAGCTGGAAAAGGTGGGCCCACGTCAGTATTTAAACCCTCCGGATAAAGAAAAAAGAACTTCATCTCAGACTTTTACAGGGCTCAGAATGTTAAATGTTAAAAGTTCATGACAGTACAATTAGAAAAAGACAAATACAGCTTGTTTGGAAGGGTTGTCAGGACAAAACTTCTTCTTGTTGGCACTCGCAGCACCTGGACACCTTTCAGTTATTGAGTTAAACATCAGCTCCTCTATATACCAAAGTATTCTAGGGTCAAATGTGAGGCCATTTGCGTGGCAGCTAAAGCTTGGCCATAACTGGGTTGTGCAACAGGACAGAGTGACAGAAACAAGGTGACCTCAACCTGACTGAAATCTTCTGGTGGGACTTTAATAAGAGTGGGCCAAAACTCCTCCACAATAATATGACAGACCAATAGTCATACAGATAACTGTTGCTGATAAAGCTGCTGAATAGCAGGACTGCACACAGGCCTCTCAAAACTTTTTTGCCCCCACACAACTGAAAATCACATCTGCTCTGGCTGAGTGTTTCACACAGATTGGATATAGCAAAGTGGGGAAAAATCTCAGAAGGATCAGTGTCACGTGACTCTTTTTTTTTCAGAAAAACAAACACACGGAAGAACATTAAATATTAAAACACACAAACACTGAATGCACATTGGTATAATACTATGATTAAAAAAGGGCAGCTCAAAGCACAACTCTGTCAAAATGAATAAATTCAATAAATTGAAAATGGACCACTCTGAGAAAACACCATCTGTTTGTACTCAAGTAAAAAAGGTTGCTCTCCAAATCTCTGATTACTATGGGTGACCTTAGATTCTAATGACTTAAAATTCAGTGGGACTTAGTTTGACTCTCCAACACTGAAAACAGTATATTTTAGTATGTTAAAGACTGCAAATACAGGGGTCGGACAATGAAACTGAAACAGCTGTCATTTTAGTGTGGGAGGTTTCATGGCTAAATTGGACCAGCCTGATGGCCAATCTTCATTAATTGCACATTGCACCAGTAAGAGCAGAGTGTGAAGGTTCAATTAGCAGGGTAAGAGCACAGTTTTGCTCAAAATATTGCAATGCACACAACATTATGGGTGACATCCCAGAGTTCAAAAGAGGACAAATTGGTGCACGTCTTGCTGGTGCATCTGTGACCAAGACAGCAAGTCTTTGTGATGCATCAAGAGCCACAGTATCCAGGGTAATGTCAGCATACCACCAAGAAGGACGAACCACATCCAACAGCAAGAGAAAGCTGTCTGAAAGGGATGTTCGGGTGCTAACCCGGATTGTATCCAAAGAACATAAAACCACGGCTGCCCAAATCACGGCAGAATTAAATGTGCACCTCAACTCTCCTGTTTCCACCAAAACTGTCCATCGGGAGCTCCACAGGGTCAATATACACGGCCGGGCTGCTATAGCCAAACCTTTGGTCACTCGTGCCAAACGTTTTCCTCCACCAGCATCACGTCGTGACCTGGCCACTATCCTGCAAGAAGAATGGCTTAAAATCCCTCTGACCACTGTGCAGGACTTGTATATGTCATTCCCAAGACCAATTGACGCTGTATTGGCCGCAAAAGGAGGCCCTACACCATACTAATAAATTATTGTGGTCTAAAACCCGGTGTTTCAGTTTCATTGTCCACCCCTGTATAATTAGTGGGCAACATAATTGGCTCCCATCAAAATAACTAATCAACTTAACACAGCACTTGGACCACCAGAGACGACACACAAACACACAAACACAAAACACCCCCTCCAGTGCTCATAGGTTTAAGTGCTGGAGTGTACAGTATAATTAGAAGCTGGAGGCTCCTCTGTTTA
This sequence comes from Pterophyllum scalare, assembly GCA_024447675.2. Classification (NCBI taxonomy): domain Eukaryota; kingdom Metazoa; phylum Chordata; class Actinopteri; order Cichliformes; family Cichlidae; genus Pterophyllum; species Pterophyllum scalare. The sequence continues at coordinate 79,051 of JAMQGT020005654.1, forward strand.
GTGTTTTCGGAGTGTCAGGAAGTGAAGAGACAGAATACTCTAACTAGGAAGACACATGCACACACTTAACTCTATAACTAACACTTCCTATTAGCAAACACTCTTTCTCCTGATTGAGATAATATCCAGACAAACAAATGAGTCATTGTTCCGTTGAGGATTGTTTAAAGAAGGATGAGGAAGATTTTAAAAAATGGGAAAGAACGGAATGGCGTTAAATGAAGAACAGGTGTTTGTTACTCCGTGCTGATCTTGCATACTTTACTCTCAAACATACATTAATGACTCTTTTTAATTTATTTCCTTCATTTTTTTAAAAATACTTTCATCTGACAACAGGGTTTCCAAGGCAACAGCAGCTCTTCTGACTCTTTGTGTCTTTGTAGGTTTGTATAGTTTTGGCCCACTAGCTTCTTTAATCCGAGATGCATTGACTGTAACCCACAAAGAATGAGAACGCACACTCGCAATCATGTTCACATTACATCTTGTTTACGAGACACTATTTCCCCCTGGAAATTACTAGTTACTGTTGTATGAGGTCATTAAAATTCAAACTTAAAGAAACAGTGAAAGTATCTGCAGAATCACGTAAAGGTCACAAGAATGCATGCGTTAGGAGTACCTAGCACCAAACATAAGAGGTAAGAAATGAGTTTTACTTAAGAAAATGTTTTTTTTCCTCTTAAACTTTGGCTTAGAATCCCTTGGGAGCTTATCCCAATATATAATAAACAGTCACTTTTTTCAGGAAAATAAGGCCAAAACGCAAACCAAAGAAGCACTTACTGCAGATTTTAACATATAATTGGCATGACCTCCCCTTTCTCCCACGTTCTGATGGAGGACACAAGGCTAGATCTTTAGCATGCTTGTTGACTTGACCAGAAATTAAATTGGCCAATAGAAATTTGGTGTGCCCATCACACCATTTAAATTGGGTTAAGGTCTGGACTCTGACTGGGCCACTGCAACACCTTGTTCCTTTCCTTTTTCAGCCATTCTGTTGTAGATTTGTTGGTCTGCTGGGATCCTTGTCCTGTTGCATGGGCAGATGGGCTCACATTTGACCCCAGAATACCTTGGAGTACAGAAAATTGACCTTTCACTAAAAATTACTTTGTCATTGCTAAATATCTAAATTTTTTTAAACACTGTCATCACCCATGATACTTTGGAAAGCTTCCTCCTCAGACACCATTATACAGTTTCTTTTCTTTCTTTTTTTTTTCTTAGTCTGACTTTCTCCTGCTCTCTTGCCTTAAAGGTGCAGGCCTTTCTTTTACAACATTGTAATATTTTTTTCTGCTTCACCTGGAGGGAAACGTGTTTCCTTATATAGAGAAATTGGCATGGCCGTATGCAGATTGGATGTAGATTGTCTACAGCTTGCACAAGCCCGTCGGTTTAATTTGTTTTTCATTCACCAACATACATACGGTGGTTAGAACGAACTAGTTCAGTGCATATATGAATCCAAGAGTAATTCTGTGTACGCACTCTTTTTTGTGCATTCAAAAGAGAGGCTGCTATCTGATTCAAAAATTCTAGTACTTCTAATCAATGTGTCACACCGCAGACATCTTAAGCATATATTGAGTATCTTTTATTGGGAAGAAAAGAGCACTATCCTTAAACTTTTAATTAAAGTCTCTGAATGCATCTATGACAAAGAACCGCTGCCTTTTGCACAACTGTACACAGGGGCTTGTCTGCAGAGTGCCTTGAGTCGTGAAAACTGAATAGAACGATGATGTAGCATTAAAAGCTTGTCTGCTCATAGAGTCTACAATACTATCAATCAGTTACAGCAATGCACATACTGGCCAATATCTGTTAAACACACACACACTGTGGCTAAATTGATGTTTGCGCACGCAGTACAATTAGCAGTTCAGTCTGAAAAACATAACAGACTGGACTATTTTATCTCACTGTTTAACAGCAGTCTACTTTGCAGAATGACAAGTCTAATAGTAGGTTGTGTGTGCATATGCAGCATGTGTGATTTTTTTTTTCCAACAGCATATTGTGTGTGTAAGTAAATGATAAAGCATAACCAGTGTGATGTGACGACTGTAAGAACTTTCTCTGGCTTCTTTCCCAAAGTAATCAAAGTAAGTAAGAGGGAGCAGTGGGGGGCGGGGGGGGGGGTGGAGTGGGGTGGAGAAAACACGAACCCAAGAACAAAAAAGGGCTGAGTACTGAAATGAGTAAGGTTAGAAAGGAGAGTCAGGTGGGTGGAGTCCAGGTAGCAATTTAAGTCAGCAGTGAAATCCTGCTGAGCTGCGTGTCGCGTATAAAAGCTTTCTCAGCCGACGATGACCGAGTGGAGATGAAGAGGAAGAAGGTTCCACCCTGACGGAGAGGGAGAACACGCTCTCAGGGTCTCTCTCGCTCTCATTTTATTTATATTTTAAATATTAAATGTCACTTAAGCCCAGACAACAGTTTTTGCTGACTGTGTGCAATGTTGAAATTGGCTACTTGGCAATCCTGAGCTTTCTATAAAGAATTACTGGAAATAATCCAGAATGATTGTTTTTAAGCGTGCAGCTCTTAGAGCTGTGGCCCCATCTTTGGGAGTGCCAAAGCTGTCTTTATTTATTTATCCTCTTCAGTTTTTGCCATGCATATTATGTTTCATGCTGGGTTCTGTGCTGCTTGTAGCACCGATTTAAGGGTGTTCATCTCATAGAGCTGTCTGCACACTGTTCACTTCCTTACTTCTACTCATGCTTTACAGGTAGAACTGTGACTCGAATCAGATTTTGATCGTTGCAGTAGACTGTCCTTCACCTTACCTGTACTGAGTTATTTTTGGAGGTGGGGCTGATAAATGAGAAGGTGCTGTTCTAAGTGTTCCGATTTAGGCAAAATTTAGTAATTTGGATAAAAAAACCTACAGACAGTCCTTCATTTGACCAGTCTAAAATCGGTTTATCTAAAGTTTTGTTTCACGAGTTTCATTTGCACTGTGCTTTTTTTGGTTGTTTTGTACAGAGCCCTAGGGGGAAAAAGGCACCTTTGAGAACAGAGATGACACTGAGCCAGAAAGCCATTAGAATGAGAAGCTGGCTTGAGGTGAGTTGCAATGTGGCTTGCAAAGGCAGCAGCAAATGCACGCAGGCCGAAGCAGTTTAACGATCCGTCCGTCCATTTTCATAATACGCTAACACAGCATCATGGGAGCGGCTTAATTAGCACACCCTCTCTGAGATTTTCCAGATATGGTGTCCTAAAACGGGATCAGATAAACCGCTGCCTGAACAATATGCTCGGCTGTGCAAATGAATTAAGAGAAGTTTAAATAATTTCTCCTCTTCTAACGTTTAACAGTACTTTGAGTGGACCGACAGAATTGTTTTCAGCATCGCCCCTTCGTTCATCAACAGCAAACTAAAAACCCTGTAAACACTAACTGTAGCTTTCTACTCTCCAGATAGCAGGATGGGAAACATTGTGTCTTGGTAATTAAAACAAAACCCCCCAAACCAGACATTTTTGTAACTGAATCTAATCTAATATTCAGCGCCATGCATTGTTACTTTCCAATCGCACCTTCCTGTGAGAACAGATGGAGTCAGATTTGGCCATGTAGTGTTGTAGCGCCGATGACCCCGGCTAACGTCACTGGAGAGCAGCAGCACCATAATTGCGGCAAACGGTGCAACGCTGTGTTTTTCTGTGTGCGTAAGTAAAGTGTTAGAATTTCCTTGTGTTCCTGTAATATTTTTCCATCGTTTAGTTCTGTTTGGCTCAACGTGCTTCTGTTACAGGAAAAAGAAAAAGCCGGTCACGTCATGAAACTGGCTCTGGCTGGAAAGCTGCCTTTAACTCTGGTACCCTATAAAGCAACGAGAAAAAGAAACATTCAGACAAGGTCACTTTATGCTGCGCTCTCTTTCGAGTCCATTTTCTCGGTCTCTTTCTTCCTGCATTTATCAAAAATAAGTGCAGAGAACAGAGGGAAAATTCTAAGACGTTTCAGGAAAAGTGAGGTCATTCGACAGAGTGTCATTCTGACCCCTTTCCTCCTTTTATCTCCTCCCTTCACAGCATCCTCTCTCATCTCTCCAGTTTCATCCTCATTCGCATCTCCTTGCTTTTTGTCTCTTGTACTTGCTTCAAATAAACAGTTGTTGCAACAGTCCTCCCATTTTATTCCCAAATGAACAAAGTGGTCAGCTGAGCAGTGTTTGGAGGTAGGGGGTACTGGTAGATAATTTGTCTGGTTCCAGAGGAAATAAAGCCAAAGATTATCTTCCTCTGAATAACTGCTTTTTCACATTTTTACTCTGAGGCTGTGCTCAACTCTGGGGTGAAATCACAGATGTGGTAAATTGCAAATTCCTAATCCAGACGTCCAAATAAGCACGCAAGTCACCAGTGCACAGCAAGTATGGCATGAAAATGCAATCTACTCAGAGAAAGAAAAGCAGCCGAGTTTGTTGTTTTAAACAAGCAGCGCGTATACGGTATTAATATATAATTCAAAATTGGCATAAAAACCATATCTCAGCCAGCAATCAAATATACTATTTAAAATGATCTGCAGATCATTGCATTCTCCTTTTCTTCACATGTTGCACATGCTGTCACTCCCAGGGTCTCTGCTCTTAAAAATAACACATCTGTGCTGTGACACACTTGGTCTATTAAAGGTCTGTCACTCCCCGCCCGTCACATATGGCTGCAGCTGTCTGCACTAGAGACGCATTTTAACCGCGAGCAAGTTATTTCTGAAAGGCCGTCATTTTTAGCTCCTAAACCTGATCAATTCAGTTTTATTTATATAATCACAACAGCCCCCACAAGGTACTTTATATTGTATGACAAAGACCTGACAATAACACTGTAATAATCTGTGACTAAAAAGCCAAAGGAAAGGGGGGACGTGCAGCCCCCAGCTGACAAACATCTGGCTTATTCCGGTGCCACCCTCCAGCCTTAAACCTCCTAATGTGGATATTGCAGCTCCTTAAAAGCAGACTCGGGTGTTCAATATTGCTGCAGGCGGTGGACAGAGGAACAGATGGCGAAGAATAAGTCTGGGATAGAAGCAAGCAATATCTGAAAGAATGGAAGTATTTGATGCCAGTGCGCTGATGTTTCACCAACACCCCAACTTTGCTCTGTTTAGTTGAAGCTTCAGCCCCTTCCCAGGAATCTCCTCGTGTCTATGAGCAACATCTGCACCATTACCGCCTGTCAGGTGACTGGATCCCGCTTTGGCTCTTTGGCACTCGAGCTTAAGGCGACGGGCTCTTGAAATTCAGCTGCAGCTGACGGTTTTGCCAAGTTACCAGTAGGTTCTCACAAAAACAGGAGGAACCTGTGTGTTATCATTCTAGCAATAATCAGCGTAGCATTTTTGAATTTGCTTTTATGCACCTTTTATTTACTGTGTGTGGTGCAATTCTGAAGAAGCACCAGAAAGTACCCACTGACATCTCTCAAAAGATCAAGAGTGTACACTCTGGTTTTCAAGGGGCTTCATATAAACTTCTTGAAGCTACTTCAAACACAGCTGAGCACAAACAATCAGACAGCTAAGGAGAGAAATAGCCTGCTGATGATGTCAGCTCGAAGTCTGCACGCAGAAGAGAGGAAGGGGTTTTGTTTTTTTGCCTTTTCCTGTAGTTAAATGATTCTTGTGTACATTTTATAGGTTTCGCCTCTCTAAATGTTTCCTATGCTGTGACACGCAACTGAGCAGCAAATCTCTTCTGGTTGGAGCGGCCCTCCAACGCACAACGTTGCCAGCTGCAGTCTAAATGGTGGAGTTGGGACAGGACTGTGTGACAACAGGCAGCTAAACAATACAGCGGACTGCCACGACAGCGACCCGGCCGGCAAGCCAACTGGAAGGGAAACGTGAGATGGGAAATGTGAGGGCGAGCTAATTAGCAGATACTTAATTCAAGATAAGCGTGAGGAGGATTATCCCCTAGAAAATTGATCATGGATAGCATTATTCTGAAAGACTATTCTCTACAGTATAAGGTCAGATTATTGTATGCATGCATGTGCAGCAGGAAAATACGTCATCTTGCAGGCCTGAGTTCAACCCTGCTTCAAATAACAGATGTTTGAAGAGTGAATTTGGGACCTAAGGTTTAGCTGAGGCAAAGTGATAACTTGAATCCCATTTTTCAGACTATAATTTAATAAAGTGGCTATGGTTCAATGGATCAATACACACAGAAATATGCATATTAACAGCCTGATGACCTGCTTGTGAACTCCCCCTCTGCCCTCGCCCTCCGAATCCCCCCCATTTCCTCAAGTTCACATTTCCTCGGTTCCACCTTCCTCTCGTAGTCCCTAACGATCTTCCCTGTCAGGCCTGTCTTACCCATTACTTCCATCACTCACCATCTATCTGTTGTCTATCTGTCCACGCCGTCCCTCCATTTCCCATCTCATTTTCTTTACCCCTCTGTCTGTCGAGAACTCTCATTTTCTCAAACTGACACTATCGAGACGTTGCCGAATAACATCCTGCAGCCCTGAATATCCCAGTGATCCGGCGATTTGGAGGAGGTTTACATGTGGAGGTTAAAGATGAACGAATTCACGGTAAATAAATACCATAGATGCACTAATGAACGATGCAGAAAAAGAGTCGAATAAAGCTCCACCCAAATGCTTTCTAACAAGTGGGGGGGGGGAGTGTATAGGCACAGAACTTGGATACCAGGCGCATCTAATGAAAAGGACGCTCGTCTTATCGTCGTTCAGATCAACGGGCGTCCGCGGGCGCCATCTCGATGCACAGCAGGATCTTTGCTACGCTGATTGTCTGGGTGTTACACTCCTCACATTCCTACGTTCAAAGCTAAGGTGGTGTGTGTGTTTGTACGTATACGGAGAGGCAGCCATATGCAGGGAGGTGTTTGACAATTTTTATTTTTATTTTTTTTTATCAAATGTGAAACTGGCTTTGAATTTTAAATCGGATTCCTTTATCTTGAACGCCCTTATCGAATCTACTCGGGTTTAGCTTTTTTACACTGGCAAGTAATAAAAGTAATAACAGATTCAGTGGAGATAAATCCACCTCGTGTTGGCTGAGAAAGCTAAAGCACAGTGTTTGGAACAGAAATGGAAGGAAAATGTTTGATACTACCCTTCGGATTGTGTTTTTCCACTTTTGTCTTTGGTTTCGGTAATAAGTTTTTTAGGCAGTTTTATTATTTTACAGACTTATCCAACTTCAGAGGGTGTTGGAGCCTATCCCTGCCGACACTGGGTAACAGGCAGGTAAAGGTTACTGGTCTATCGCAGGGCTAGCAGACACGCATTCACACTCACATCGGCACCTACAGACAACTGTACGATCACCAATTAACCGAGTCCAGGGTCGCCGAGGACAGATCCATAAAGGGCAGCAGTCTTGGGAAAAGTTTGTCCCAAAAAGTGGTGACTTTGAGGGAGCTCACATCAAAATTTATACCAGGTGTGGACTTTACTTTTTTTTTTTTTATAAGTGCAGCTGTGGAACTTTTTAATCAAATCTATTGATAATTCTGTTTCTGTTCATTATGGATAACAAACTAGGAGACCAAGGACAAAGACTGTCACTGCCTTGAGCTTGACTCCAAATCATCATCACTGTTAGTGGTCCCACTGTATTTTTGCTTTGGGCTCTGACTTATTACATTTCCCACATCCGGAAGAACATAAGCATAGAAAAGAAGGTGGCGACCTATTGTTTAGGGAAATTCATTTTGAGGGGGAAAAAAACCTGTAATTTCAGTCCCTAAATTACTTCTCCCCTCTTTTTGCCCTCACCAGCCATTTCCCATCCTCCCCGGTGGCATTTTAAGTGGCTTTAAATCGGCACAAAGGGCTTGATGCTGGATTGAAGGGCTTTGAAGGTGCCGTAGCCCCCGGTATGGCCTCACTGCTGAACACATCTCAGACCAGCCTACACACGGGAACACACAGATACACAAAGTCTCGCTCTCTGACCCCTGAGGTGTGAAGAGCCCCCCCCCCGCCCGCCGTGCCTTCCTTAGCCGATTAGGCCGCCCATGCGTGTCCACCCCCGTGGGGCAGAAAATTGTCGTGTCCAATCCTCTCTCCATCCAAAGCCTCTTTTGCCATTTCCTCTCCCTCTCTGTCCGTCTGTATCTGCCGCTGCTCTCCCTGGGAAGTCTGCTGGATTGAGAGGAAATGGTGCTGATCAGGGAGCCACACAGATAGTGTGTGTCTGTGTGTGTGTGAACATGTGATATTCTACTTTGGGTGAGAACACATTTTAGCAGCCTGATTTTTTTTGGCATGCATTTATAAGTAAAGCCACAGCAGAAGCAGTCCACATGATTTGCAGTAAAAGTTGATGAACCCACGTCCAGATCCAGTCCGCTCAGTCTGGATTAATCGATGCAGCATCAAACATCAACTAGTGTCCGCGCTCACCATCTATGTGTGTTTAATTCAAGTCTAATTACTCTGACTGGGACACACAGTCCTTGGAGCTCTTCTGGATCAGATCTCGCTTTAAGAAAGAAAGAAAGAAATCTATTATTTTAGTAAGTTTGGGAGAGGTTCTGAAAATCTGTTTCCCAAGGAGTCCAAAAAATGCAATATTTTTTCAAATGTCCCAAAAACTTGTGCATGTTTAAGTTCTAAGTTGGTTTTATGCCAGTTGAAAAAAAAATGTTTTGACAGGTCAGAATTTGAGTTAATAATTTATAACTTTCAGCAAAGCAGCAAGGTGCAAATGTTGAAGTTACTCTCGGCATTTAAGAAGAATTTAATTACTGTCTGCGTTAAGTAGACACAGGCTCTCTGCAGCTCATCCTCCTGCTGTATAAGACGTGCTCCACAGAGTGGTGTGAATGCCATTCAGCTTGATTCCCCACATGCAGACAGCTGCACCAGGGGCATCAAATCAGAAACTGGCTGGAACAAAACCAGCACGATGCCATTCAGGGCTGAAAGTCTGCAGGTATTCTCTCCCCCCATACGCAGCCGTTACTTCAAACAGATTAATGTGAAGTCTTAATTTTAGGACGCCAGTACCTGTATGATCAAACGATATCAGGAGTTAAATCTCAAAACTTGTCAACCCACAAACTGAGCCACACAGCACAAACGCAAACATCTCTAACCTTTGCTCCTTCCTTGTGGCGTTCCACAAGGAGCGGTTTGCTTTCAATGAATAAAACAGGAACAGAAAGTGTGGCTTGCCATTTACATTTGGATTCAGCCGGTAGCCCAAGGAGAGGACGACAGAGACAGCAGACATGCAACATGTTTGAGGTATTTCTACGAATAAAAATAAATAAATAAATAAAATAAAATCCCTTCTGGCTCTGAGAGGGAGAAGAGATTTTCCGGCACAAAGTGGTATCTTTATCCCTGTAATCAGAGAGATCCAACAGGAGATACAGATTGCCTCGTTGCGCCTCCTCTCCCTCTGCGTTTTCTTCTTTCCTGCCTTTAAAAGCCGTGCTTTCTGCCTCCTAAACTGTTTGTTGTCACTTCTGGTAAACAAGTAAACAGAAAGAAGCGGCAGTGCGGGCAGTCTGTCTAGGTGACAGCTTCCTGCAGGCGCTCCTCCAGCATTATCTTAACAACTCTCCATTTAAAATGTATGAACACACTGACACACCGAGTGGTTCTGATAAGGAGAGAGGAGGAGACGCTGAGACGTACAGGAGCACAAAGGCAGACAGAAGAGCAAAGGTGACGAGAAAAGGAAATAAGGTGGACAAAAAGGAGATGAGAGTAGGGGAGAACCTGCTCAGGGGCTCTCTGTGAGCTTCTTTATGGAGTCTCAAATACACAGATTACAAGTTTCACAGGTTTACTAATGTTTACGTGCACTGCCACCATCATGGAGGTGGAAGGTCGGGATTGGTGGGGCTGCTTCAACTTTCCAAGTTAGAAGTCCACCGTCAGGGGGCATTCCAGTTGAAAAAAAATTCTGACTGGGAACTCATAAACTCCAAAATCCAGTTTCAAATGCATCGCACCATAATCATCGAAAAGGAAATAAGGCAAGGAGACTCAAAAGGAGGAAGGAAGAGATGGAGAGAAGAGGCAAGGAAGAAGACAAACGGGGAAATGAAGAGAAGGTGAAACAGGATGGATGACATGAGGGAAAGCAAAAGAGGGATCACACAAGACAGGAGAAGAGCAAGGAATAGGACGGGATAAAAGTGGAGGAGAGGGAGTGAGGAGTTAAAGACAGAATCAGGGAGGAGGAGAGGCGATAAAGGAGTAGGAAGCGGAGGGAGGCGAGAAAAGAAGCTTAAAAAGGCAGGAGAACATAAGATGAAATGTGAAAAAAGATGAGAGTAGGAGAAGAACAAAACAGGAGGGTAGTGGGCTGGAAGAGGAGAGATGATGAGACAGAGATGAGGGACAGTGAGGATGACAGGGCTGAAATCAAGAGCAGAAATGAGGAATGATACTCTTTTAAACACACACACACACACACACACACACACTCTGGCTTTAAGCTGCACCGCTGGGAGTTGGTGGCTCGCTCTTGCTCTCCGTGCTGGTGGGAACGAAGTCGGCTGCTTGTCAAGCAAATCGCTTAGTGGTATTTGAAGGCTCCCAGAGTGGGACCGAAATCAAGCGTCGTGTTGAATCAGCCTTTCGCAACAACTGCCTGAACGCACCATTACTGCACATTATTTACAATTCTCATCTGCAAGAGTGTTAATGTGTCTATAGCGTATGCATCACACATCAAACAACACCCGTTCTTCCTCGTCACTAATTTTTCCTCATTCCTTCCGCATGTTGGTTCTCTCCACATTTAGTTTTGCATTTCTTCCTTATGATAACGCCCTCTCTGTTTATGTCTTTTGTCATGCTCTACAGCAGTGGTTCCCAAAGTCAAGAGTGCTGCGGCCCACTTAAAAACCAACTCCACCCCTGGCCTGTCTTCACTCTCATCGAAATACAAGGGAAAGTGATGTATTTATTTGAAAATTTGATTAAAAAAACCCCCATAAACAACACATTCTGTTGGTTATAAATTGCTAATACTACCCAGTCACATGTGAAGTGCTAATGCCAATATGTGACCCACCTACCACTGGGACAAAAACTTCAATAAAGGAGCAGTAAATTTAGGTCAGAGTAATGAGTAAGATCACAAACTAACCACCTCCAATTACCAGTTTTAATTGACTTTTTGTATAATAAACACATTTATATAATATGTTAATACTGCGGCCCAGCTGCAGTACCTTCGCATGCCACCAGGGGGTCACTACTTTCCACAGAACTGTTTATTAAACCACAATTAAGGAAATTTTAGTTCTAAAGTCTATTGAGTCTGAAGCCAGTATAATTAGCTTAACGAGTTAACTAAACCTGACAAAAGGAAGCCTCCAAATGAACGGAAATGTCTTCAAATGTTAAAATTTCATTATAAATTAATTACAAAATCATTATCTTCACTAAAAGCCAAACATTTTCAAGGTTCGTTTTTTTTTGTTACACTGCTTCAGGAAAGCTGTAAGATAATCTGACAAAGCCTTTTTTTTCTGTACATATTACAGTCTTTGGTAACCTTGGTGTCCCCTCTTGGACAGTTTGCATACCTTTGCACCATCTATAGGCATCTATTCGACATTTTAACTGCTGGAGTGTAAAAATTAAAATACAGGTGTCCTCAAACTGTAGATCAGTCTACAGTGCTGTGAAAAAATATTTGCACATTTCTTTTGTCTTTTTTTTCATATTTCTCACATTTCAGAACATCAAATAAATTTTAATATAAAATGAAAATTCAGTTTTTAAATTATGATTTCATTCATTTAGGGGGGAAGTTATACAAACCTACCGGGCCTTGTGTGAAAAAGTAATTAACATTTTTTAGAAAGCTGAGTTCAATTTCACTGGCCACATCCACACCTGCTGGACCAAGAAATCACTTAAATCAAACCTGTCTGACAAAGTGATAAGCAAAGTCACTCTGATGTCTGTCAGCATGGAAAGCGTTACAAAGCTATGTCCAAGGCTTTGGGACTCCAGTGAACCACGGTGAGAACCATTATCCACAAATGGAGAAAACCTGGAACAGCAGTGAACCTTCACAGGCGTGCCCGGCATGCCAAAATTACTCCAAGAGTGCATCAACAACTCATCCAGGAGGTCACAACAATCCAGAACAATATCTTAAGAACTGCAGTCCTTTGCTTGCCTCAGTTAAGGTCAGAGTTCAACAGTAAGAAAGAGACGGGGGAGAGTTCCAAGGAGAAAACCACTGCTGACCAAAAAGGCTCCATCTCATGTTGATGATCCAAGACTTCGGGGAAAAGATCCCGTGGACTGATGAGACAGAAGTTGAACCTTTGGAAGGTTTTTGCCTCGATGAATGAATCATTTAAAAACTGCATTCTGTATTTACTCAGGTTATCTTTGTCTAATATTAAAATATTTTTGATCTGAAACATGTAAGCGTGACAAATATCCAAAAGAAGAAATCAGGAAGGGGGCAAATGCTTTTTCACAGCACCGTATATAAACCTTGCCTTATCAAGTTAAGGTTAAAGCCGTGTTTCTCAAACCTTGGGAGGCGGGTTCAGGACAGGTCGGGGAACGACCCGGGAGAAAAGCTGTTGAACATCGGATAAATTCTCACGGCGGAACAAGGGAGTGTCAGCAGGCAGGTTAGCACAGCGACTATCGAAACGCTCCACCGTCACCATCCGCCGCTTTGACACCGAGGGGTCACGCCTGTGTATTCTGGGATAACAGCTTAACTTTAACTACGTGAAGCATGCCAGTTGATTTACTGACACGACTCCTCATCCTTAAATGCTGCAGCCTCTGCTGGGGTGTCAGACTGCAAACACACAGTGTTAAAAGTTCAGAAACAGTCGTGAAACCAAAACAACACAAACACAGTGGACGCAGGAAGCAGTCGTCATTTAACACATAATTAAAAGCTGATGTTTCTGCGGCTGCTGGCTGAAACTGAAGTGGAGTTTTCCTCCTGAAGTGCTTTATGCTTGAATTAACTCCTCTAACTTTAATACTTATCCTCCATGCCTTTCCGAAGTCTTTACTCCCCCGTCTGCCTTTGTTTATTCCTTTATCTATCTTTTCATGTTTTCTCACTCTCCGTCATTCCTCTTTTTTTTTTCCCCGTCTCTGTCATTTCCTCTTGCATTCCTGAGAGTGGGACACCAGGTCACATCCTTGTCTCCACACACCTGCATATTAAGCACACTGGATGGATGTGTGTGTGCGTGTTTGTGTGTGAGACAGAGGGGAGTCTGGACTTGTGTTGAATTTCCATTTTAATCAGCACGTCAGTGAACGAACAATCCTATTACCGTGAGGGAGGACAGAAGGGCCACTTCACAACCTCTCCCTCACTGTCTCACTCCCTCTCCCTCGTCTCCTTCTATCCTTCCATCCCTCTTTCTCCAAGACGACAAATTAATCATCTCTCTAATGCCTCATGAAAGCCAAACTTCTTTTCTTTTTTTTTGCCTCTTCTTAATTTGGAAGGTGGAGTATATCTTTCATTCACCCTCTCCACACACACACACACACCCTCTGTCCTTTCTACTTCTTTTTTCACTATTAGTGCTGGAAAGATTAATGTGTTTTGCTGCCAAGGATGTGCAGTTGCATCCATTGGGGGGGGGGGGTGCACACAAAATATATACACGATTGCACACGCACATATACAAAAACATTTACTGTACATATGTGCGTGTTTACATGAATCCACATAAAAATCCTCCAATGGTCATCATCATTCCTGCAAATGTTTTTTTTCCCCCCTCCAAATTCAGTATCGATGGACCGTAGAGGCGGAGGGGAAGAGATATTGATTAAGGAGGAAAGAGGAGAACAAAGACACAGTCATCATTAAGCGGGCAGGGAAGCAAAGGCTGGATACTGAAGAAATGGCCTAAAGTGAAAGAGTGCAATATTGCAAGGTAGCACACCTCTGAAAGTCTGCCTGCACGTAGATATTTTGTCAGATTTAAAAGGGTCTGGTTTTGGATGGATGTTGTCTTGTTGTTCAAAAAAGCTTTTTTTTTTTTTTTTTTTAAGTCAGATTTTTTGTGGCAGTGCAGCAAACTTGGTTATTGTTCTAAATGGACATCTGATAGCCACACTTGGTGCAGTGGCTGAACAGTTTTACCTTCTCTTTGAAGCCGTTTTTGCTTCCATCAGTAGTTGATACTGTGGATACCCCTGAGCAGAGGCTGTTTGAAAGCATGCTTTGTATTCCCATTTGTCAAATTCATCAAGGCTAATTGGACAATTCAGAAGTGGCTGGATAACATCAAGACCTCAAGCAGCCTAGCTTGACTGAAGCATATACTGAACTAGTCCCCCCCCCCTTCTGTTTTGTGGTACACAATCAATTTAAAGCAATCAGTTCCCCCTGCACTGGTGTGGCAGTGGTGCAACAGTCTAGAATGTATGGATAGATAAATAAAGAGTTTCCTGTTTCCATGATATATCTGATTTAATCTGTTGTCATTAAAGTCTGCTTTGTTCTGTGCTGAGTTTTCCCCATATATTCACATGGATGAGGAGTAGGGATGTTCCTGGCAACTAATTTAATAGTCGACTAAACAAGGGGAAAAAATTAGACTAATCGACTAGTCTAAAACTAAGAAACACTCAGATATAAAGTTAATTTTTTTGCCTGTTTAATGTCAAAAGCTGTCTGAACACAGGCATTTGAAACCATTAATCTTGTTCTTCTATGATGAATCGCACTTTAAATGCTGTTTAACTGTGCGGCACTGCGCATCGCGCGTTGTGAACATTGCACGTTACACTCCAAACAACGGCGAATATAAAAAAGATGTTCACGCATCATTGAATATGAGAAAATAACATCCGAAAAACGAATAAATTGTGACTTCAAAGCGTGGCGCATTCTCAACGATGGTCGTTGCTCTACAATTCACACATCAAAATACACATCGAAACAACACAAACACACACCCATCCATTTTCTTCCTCCTATCCGGGCGGCATCAGTGGAGCCCAGACCTCCCTCTCGCCCAGCCTCCTCCTCCAGCTTACCCCTGATTCAGGCTTCAGCTGCTACGACGCAAGTGGCCGATGTTGCTGCGTTTATACCTGTGCAGGTGCATTGCGTGTGTTAATTACCTTCCGGTCGTGTCCCGGTGTTTTACACGCGGTGCAGGCAGACAGAAACATAAAATGCTGGCACTTTTTAACCCACTGGGTCGTACTCTCAGTGTTTTTTAGGCGCAAACACATTTGTCCCGCTAGTTTTTTCGCTTCTTTGTACAAAACGGAAATGCAGGGAAGGAAGGGTGTTTCTTTGGAGGTGTGCTTACATTATGGCATTTTTCTATAACGATGTAAGTGCTGTAACTCCATCTGGTGGCAGATGGCTGCATAACATTTAGGACAAACATTTACCAGCACTGGGTTTACTGAAACCTTAATAATTAGGCTAACCGACTAGTACGTCTGGTACCGATTAGTAACAATAGTGACGACTAGTCGGCTAGTCGAGTAATCGCGCACATCCCTAATGAGGAGGTAAAACAGTATTCCCGTGAACATCATCAACATTCTTCTTTGTGTCTAAAAATGATTGGATAAAGTGTTTGTCTTGAGGGAAGTGGGCGTCACATCTGTAACAAAGTGCTTCTATTGCAGCGGTGATGCACAATAGTTTATGGTTTATTAAGTAGACACAAAACCGGTACCTCCAACCTCTCGAATCTCCAATTCACAGTGGTGCCTTCATCAATTTGCCTTAATGTCTACATGTTCCCTAACCCAGGAAACCAATTCACCTGTGTATATATTAGTTTAATACATCACTTCTCACTCAACTATCAGCACGAATGCTTATTTTCATGTTTCTCTCTCTATCTCACTTTTCCCAGAAATGAGAACTGTTGCTAGCAGGGACACACACACACACACACACACAAACACACAAACACAGTACATGCACTGGCTGAGTGTTCTGGACATAATAGGCGCTCCTGCTTGGTCAGCTGAACCTGAAACTAACACTAAATAACGTGATGGACTGGACAGACTCAGAGAGAAAAGCAAAGGGAGTGGAGGCCCAAAGATGGATTAACAAGATGGGAAAGGAAAAAGGAAGATGAGGAAAGAAACACCGAGAGAAACGAGTTTTCCAGCGATGCAAAGTTGGAGGCACAGTAGACCAGATGAATGAAATGTAGAGTGTGAGGATGCCCTGTACTATTCAAATATGAAGTAATGACACAATTTTAGATAATCTGCCCTTGCCAGGCCATTAGCCAACCTCAGGGGCTCAAGAAAAAGCTACAGTTTCTCTACTGGCCATTTGAGGCCTGCTAAAGAAAGCGAGTCAGTCAGCTAAATGACAGACTTCTTAATGTTCCCAAATTTAGATCAGAAATGAAAACATTTCAAAACAATGAAAAACGTTTTGGTCTTTTGGAGGTGAATTTTTATATAACTCATTTAAATTGTAAGTAAGTGATTAAGGCTACATACATTAAGGGCACAGTCTCTTTGAGTGACAAATGGATGTCATTTCATCTCACTGAGTGCTCAGTAAAACCAAAGACAGTGATGGCATGTGGCAGTTTTAATATCCCGGGGAACCACTGAAACATGTCTTCTGACCAGTGAGACTCGCTTCAAGGACCGTGGGTGTCTAAACTAAAAACACACTCCGATGCAAGGGTGTCACATTCATTTTACTGTAAGCACAATGACACTTTTCTCATGGAGTCCATCAGCACAGAATTGAACCAGCAAGCCAGTGGACGCTAACCATCTGCCCTACCAACTGAGCCACAGGGCAACGTCATGTCCAGCATATTTTCCCATGCCACTCTATCCTAAAAGTTAGGTCTGTGAATCTCTTGCCTATTGCTACTTCAGCTTATTAATGGTATTGAGGTGCCTGGGTTCAAACCTCCAACCCTGTTTACTGAACAGCCACTCTCACCTGTGTTCACACAGGAAGAGACTAGCAGTGCTGTGGTGATCGGAAACCACAAAATGTCAGTGAAATTAAGTGAAGTGTTGAGACAACAATGGAAATAAAGTGGATGGGTCCCCGGTTCAACCAATCGCAATTATGAGGTTAGCATTTGAAGCATCCGCCAGCAGAAACAACTGACGTGATGTGGTGGGAAATGCATTAGAGTCACCCGTGTTCTCCATTTTTGTTCCTCTTCCGTTTCCTCTCTTTACCGTACAAAATAAAAGCGTCAAATGCACTGACTTGGCACTATGTGAAAAATGAATTAAATTTAACATTGAATTGATCTGATATTTATAGGTCTAAAGTCACAGCTGCCACAGGGCAACCAAGAGTAGATACTGCTGGAGACTGCAAAGTGGAAAAGAAAACCTCTCAAAAACAAAATGCTAAATATCTATCCATCCATTTTCTTCTGCTTATCCGGGGTCGGGTCACGGGGGCAGCAGCCTAAACAGGGAAGCCCAGATCTCCCTCTCCCCAGCCACCTCCTCCAACTCATCTGGGGTGACCCCAAGGTGTTCCCAGGCCAGCTGAGAGATATAATCTCTCCAGTGTGTCCTGGGTCTACCCCGGGTCCTCCTCCCAGTAGGACATGCCCAGAACACCTCACCCAAGAGTCGCCCAGGAGGCATCCTAGTCAGATGCTCAAACCACCTCAACTGGCTCCTCTCGATGAGGAGGAGCAGCGGCTCTACTGTGAGCCCCTCCCTAATGGCTGCACTCCTCACCCTATCTTTAAGGGAGAGGCCAGCCACCCTTCGGAGGAAGTTCATTTCTGCCGCTTGTATTTGCAATCTTATTCATTCGGTCACCACCCAAAGCTCATGGCCATAGGTGCGGGTAGGGGCGTAGATTGGCCGGTAAATTGACAGCTTCACTTTCACGCTCAGCTCCCTCTTTACAACAACAGACCGGTGCAGCGTCCGCATCACTGCAGATGCAGCCCCAATCCGTCTGTCAATCTCCTGTTCCCTTCTCCCATCACTCGTGAACAAGACACCAAGATACTTGAACTCCTCCACCTGTGGCAGGAACTCGTCCTTGAGCCAGAGTGGGCACTCCACCCTTTTCCAGCTGAGGACCATGGACTCAGACTTGGAGGTGCTGATTCTTACGCTAGCCGCTTCACACTTGGCTATGAACCGTTCCACTGCAAGCTAGAGGCCACCACCCGATGAAACCAACAGGACTGTATCGTCTGCAAAGAGCAGAGACGAGGCCACCACGGCAGAAGCCTTCCGCCACATGACTACGCCTAGAAATTCTGTCCATAAAAATTATGAACAGAATCGGTGACAAATGGCAGCCCCGGTGAAGTCCAACACCCACAGGTAACGAGTCCGACTTATTGCTGGCAATACGGACCAAGCTCTCACTGTGGTTGTACAGGGTAACTAAATATATATTTAAAAAAAAAAATCATAAAAAAAGAACACAAACAAATTGAAAAGAAAAAACAGTCAAATATTTTAGATCTATGCAACTTTTAAATTTCATCCAAGGAGAAATGGTCACAAAAGAGGGACACTGTCTGCAATGACCCAATAAAAATACCTGTGAAGAGGCTATAAAGAGTCCAGAACATCTGAAACACTGTGATAGCAACACTGCTGCGAGTAGTGTCAGCCGAACAGAATACAGGCCGAAAATAAAACAGAATTATAAAGTTTGGTCAAAGATCAAATGAAATAGCCATTTGCTCTTCCTCAAATATGTAGAGGGTACATATGGTGTACCGTGGTAAAAAAAAAAGAGCAAGCTGTTCTTTAAAGCTAAAGAGAAAAATGTGCCTCAGACTGATAAAAGTTATTAAAAACAACCATAGGACTGAGACCCAGTCATAAAATCTTAACTGCCATTTTTTCCCCCCTTTGTGTCTCTTTTCTGTAAGATATTGGTTCCTACCTGCTGTTTCAAGGTAAATCCTCTAGCACAGGGGAAGAAGGACAATGTACAACAGGGTCTTAGCTCTGCCAAAGTAGAGGAATCAACGTTGTCTCCAAGCTGTGCAAAAATCTGAAAGAATTCTATGAGCCTCAATGAAGGAAGCTATATTAATAGGACTGTGCTTATAGAAATAAAATGAGGTCAGGTAATAATACTGATCTAATATTTAGATATTGAAATATGGGTTGACTTAAGCAATTCCTAAATTCAGTGAGGTGCAAAACCTTTAAAACAAATGAGAGATTAATAATTAATTTAGAAATAAAAGATTACATTTTTCATTTTGGCCCACTGGCAACAATAAATCCAAGTCTGACTGAGCACAGCATGTTTGTTTTTTTTCAGGAAGAGCTGGTTATTGTGGTTTTATTTGAACTGGGTCGATAAGTTCAACCATAATTTTCTGCTGCCGTAACTTAACCTCCACTGCTTTTCCATCTTTGACCTCACCCTGAATTACTTCACTGAAAAACTGCAAAATGAGGTGGTGGTGGGGGGGACAGACCGTTCACCTTGTTTCCCTCAAGACAAAAGAAAAATAGCATGAAGAATACAACACAGCGATACAGAGAGGAAGCAAAGACAGAAAGAAAGAAAAACACTTTACAAAGAAAACAAGACACAGAGATGGTCGAAAGCCGTGAGTAAATCTGTCCAGCCGAGCTCGGTGCAGGTGCTGCTCCAGCAGCCAGTGAAAAAATGTTTATGTTTTCACTGATTAAAAAAAAGGAAAGCCTTTTTAGTAAAGTGCAAACAGAACATGAAGAGGAATTTGTTTGATTTAGCCTCGTTAGTGTTGACAGAGGTGTGAGTTATTGAGTTAATAACAGCGCTGTGCGTTTGTGTGTGAAAGTCATGCCTTTCAGCTGTGAGAGACACACAAAGAGCCACAGGTGACTGGAAAGCCAAAGTAAACTGAAGGAGTGTACATGCAACTGATGAATGCAAATGAGTGTGTGTTTCATATGTGTTTGTACTTTGTCTCATTTTTCTTCTGTGTCAGGTAAAAGCTTTTGTGTTGTTATCTGATAAGCCCTGCAGTGGCCTGTGTATGGGCTGCGGGTGCATGCACTTAATAATTATCTGTGTATTTTTCTATCAAACATGCATTACTCCCAGTTGTCATAAATATTCTTTATCTGCTTCTTCTCCCCTTCCTTCCCCTGCCCTCCATCCATCCATCCATCCCTCCCTTTCCACCCACCAACACTCCTTTCTGAGGTGAATTAAATCCATGCAACTGAAGAAGAAATATGCCACCTCAAAACACAGGATAGGAAAATGATTCATTCTTTGCTTTAAATAGCATTGTGAAAACGGGAGCCTGTCGTTAATCAGCAGAAAGGTGGGAACTGATTTTTTGCAGGCGGAGGCGTGCAGATGTTAGTTGCTGCGGGCTCATCAGCTTTACGATGTAATGGTGGTACTTTATAGAGGCAGTGGAAACATCGATTTATGTTGATGACTTTGCCTGCGTTCCATGATGCAGCCATGACTTGCTTTAAAGCTCTTATCAAGTTGGGGAGTAGAGGAGGTGGTCTTTAGCTGCAAAACAGGCCCATATCCTCTGAGGTGGTGGCACGCATTGCTGTTTGACATATGGGGGATGACCGCAGAAAGAAGCAGGAGGTGGTACACTACTGTTAAGTACCTTACTACTCCAAAATATCTCAAACATACGCGACATTGCCAAAGATATTCCCATCAAACTCATCAAATTCAGGTGATCGAATAACTTCCATGACCACAGGTGTATAAACCAAGTGCCTACGCATGCAGACTACAAACAGTGAAAGAATGGGTCACTCTAAGGAGCTCAGTGAATTCCAGCGTAGTACCGTGATAGGATGCCACCTGTGCAACAAGTCCAGTCGTGAAGTTTCCTTGCTACTAAATATTCCACAGTCAACAAAGTGGAAGCAACTGGGAATGGCAGCTACTCAGCCACAAAGAGGTAGGCCATATAAAATCACAGAGCAAGGTCGGTGGTTGCCAGCCTTCTGCAGAGTCAATCACTACAGACCTCCAAACTTCATGTGGCCTTCAGATTAGCTCAAGAACAGTGCAGCAATACGTAACTGAACGAAAGGCCATAACA